>BQNB010020438.1:0-32064 GCA_026074375.1 Tanacetum coccineum | reverse complement strand
TAAATTTATCCTAACTTCAGATTTCAGCATGAGCTCGTACTTTCCAATCTTTGTCACAGGTGTGATTTTCCTGTTTCCCATGGCTAAGTTGAGCTCTCCATGCTTCAACTTCCTACTTTCCTTTAGACCCTGCATGTTGAGCTCTCCATGCTAAGTTGAGCTCTCCATGCTTCAACTTCCTACTTTCCTTTAGACCCTGCAATACAGTGCAAATGTAAGTACCACACCCTGTATCAAAGACCCACGAATTAGAAGTTGTAGTATTGTGGAGTTCGATCATGAACATACCTGAGTGACCACCCTTTTCGACCTTTCCGTCTTTGAGATCCTTCAGGTACTTCGGGCAGCTATGCTTCCAATGCACCCTTTGTGTTACAGTAGAAGCACACTGCTTCCTTTGGATCACCTGTAGGTGCAATCTCAGAATCAACCTTTCTCTTAAACCCACGATCGGACTTTCCTTGTGTGGCCTTTCCTTTCCAGTTGGAATGAGAAGTCTTTCTTTTCTTTGCATTGTGACCAACATTCAACACAGGAGCTGTTGAAGTAGAAGGCACATCACTTTTCTTGATCCCTTGTTCAGCGGTTTGCAATAAGCTATGGAGTTCCATTATTAAGGTCTCTTTCCTGTTTATTTGATACGAGAGCACAAACTGATTGTAATCAGCTGGCAGACCTGATAGGATTATGTTGATAGAAAGCTCAGCATCGAACGCCATGTTCAGAGATTCCAACCTGTCAAAGTACCCTTTCATCTCTAAGACGAAAGCACATATAGAGGCTCCAGGTTTCGGTTTGCAAGCCATGAGAGATTTCACAACATCAAGGCGTTCCTTGCTTGCCTTTGCCTGAAACATCTCTTTCAGCTGTTGGTTCATTTCATAAGCCCAAGTGTTCTCAAAAGTCTTTTGCAGTTCAGGGCTCATGGATGCTGCCATGATGCATGACACTTTGTTTGCATCATCATAGTGCTTTTGGTGAGCTTCAATCTCTTCTTGGGTTGAATCATTATCAATTATGGGAATTTGCTCATCGAGAACATACTCTTTGTTCTCGTACCTTAGGGTAAACCTAAGGTTTCGCATCCAGTCCATATAATTTGGACCGGTGAGTCTTTCCCTCCCAAGAACTGAGAGTAAAGAGAAGCTTGAGTTGGGTGAGGGATTGGGAGCTGGAGTATTGACACCATTTTCAGAAGACATCTTCAAGATAAAATAATTTTAGTTAGCATGAATATTCCTTAATTAATTACCCAATTTTAAATTAAGGCTAGGATCCATATTTTAGATTTGTTTATGAAGAGGGTTGCCGTAATCACATCACAAATTTATTTTAGGTAGACAATGTCTTTGTCAATTTCATTCTCTATGAAATTCCTAGTTCTTTTGAGATTCATTGATTCTGATCAATGGCATGTTAATCTCGGATATGCTTATCTACTATTCATGACTGGGTTGCCGAGGATCATGAATAAGATTGTGAATTTAACCATGCAAAACCCGCGTGGTCCCCGGCTCGAGTCAGCTCGAGAATCGCGAGTTCCACATCACCTCACTTATGTTCTCATATTAATGTGCCGGTAAACCACACGCGCTCCATTAACAGCCCATATGAGAGATGTGCGATTTTCATGGGTTAGCATACTATTCACATTTTCTATAACTAAAACGGGAATTTTGTTTTAGTACTTTTATATTAATACTTTTAATATAGACATCATCCTATCAAAAGTTCTCGGTAGCTCCATTGAACGCACAAAGAAGCGGAGAAGCAGGTCAGCGCGAAGCATATTAAAAACCCGACTTCTTTAGGGAGGCATAACGACCCGCCTTAAACTTCTCTTATAGTTTGTTCACTATGGGTGAGCCGATTTACCAATTGACTAACGATGTATTTAGTTTTAATGATACATATATAATATAGCAATTATAATATGTATAAGGTTTCTTTTAAACAGTTTTAAAGTTCAGCTTCTATTTTAAACATTTTAAAATTTCAGGGGTATATTTAAACAGTTCAAAATATAAGGTTCTAAAATGTAAATTCATATTAACATTCTATGATCACAAACCAATAACATAATATACAATTATTATTTACACTTATCACATGTTAACAATTTACTTTTTAAGTGCTAATAGAATTAGGCTAAAGCTCTTGATACCACTGATAGGTTTTCTATTCCCTAACTAGATTAACACGCAGCGGAAATAATAATTAATCTAGGGCTAGAAGGGAACTAAACCCTAAAGGATCTAAACCTAATTAACTAAAAGCAACTTAAAAGAAAATAAATAAATAAATAAATAAAAGGAAAATACTAACCTTTGAGAAAATCGAATTTCTCACACGCAAACCACCTTGGTCGAACTTGGAGACGAGTACCCAAACAAGAGTACCTCTAATGGCTCACACCCACGAACCAAGAGAAACTATTATTCGAACTCCTAGGGTCCCGTCAATGTGAAAGACTCTTACAAGGAGTAAGAAATAGATAGTTAGAATTGAATGGTGAAGACCTAGGCATGCCCCTCTATTTATATACAAAAAGAGGGGGTTGGGTTGTCTCCTTAGGGCAATGTGGGATATCCCCCAAAAACATCCCGTGCCTTGTTACGGCGTAACACCAAAAGTGGTTACACCGTAACCTATTCTTCGAAACCTTTTCTCTTTTACGGTTTACTGAGGGCGACCCAAAAAGGACTCTACTTTTGACGATAGTCTTACCAATTAGTTATGAACTTGGACACTAATTCCAACAAAAACACCACATTAAAGATATTGAGTGTGATCTAAGGAGAACGGCATGGTGTAGCATGGAACACATCATTGCAAAATACATCGCCTTCAGAAATAAACTCAAAAAAGACATAAAAGGATCAGTGGATAGTCTAAAGAAACTGGATAACATGATCTTTGGCTCTCCTTTGATTGAAGATTTGGATAATATTCATCTGTTATCGGTGATCCGAGTATTTAGAGATGTTAATACATCGAGCAATGTTATTTTCCAGTTGTTACTCATCTTCTTGGCTTCTCCACCCTTGAAGAAAAAGGCAACTGGTAGACGGTCGGCTGTCTTAAGATTTCTATCTGATACTAAAGTGGTGCCGGTATAGAAGAGGCTATGATTCAGTTAAGGTCCTCGAGTGATCATTCCTTAATCAATCATTCAAACTTCACATCAGATTTCGAGCAAGTTAATTTACTACTACAGAAAAGGCTACAAAGAACGGTTAAAAAGTTACATAAAGAACGGCTAATAGCAAAAAAGCGATCTATTTGATGCTATTTTGTATGTTTGGTGCAGCTGTTAGAGTAGTTAGATTGGTTTTCAACCGATCTAATTAACAAATATCATTGTAAAAAAATAATACAAAATTTTGATTTTTCCAGAATTTAATCATACAAAACTTGCAAATTTTCCAGAATTCTATTCATTACTATACACAATAATATTCTAGTACAAATAACTTGAATAAAGATCAACATTCAAGTTACAAACCAAAATAACTATAACTATAAAACGACAATTGCAACATAAGTCAAAACTCTCAAAATACGAGCTTCACAAGTCCTACAAATACTACAAAAATCCAAGCTGCTCCGTTGCAAATATATAGGTAGAGATCCACTCTCACCTTAAAATAAGAAAAGCAATCAAGGATGCAAGAGAGTAAAGCTCGATAACCTTTGGGACCATCTCATTACGGGCCTGTCGTTGTTGTTGTTGCCGTTGTTACCCGCTGCCAACAAAACGTAAAATTACAATCTAAATTTTAGAGCTTTGAATTTACTGATAATGAGGTATTTATTATAATGAATATTGTCACTAGTGTGTTATGTTAAAAGTGTATAGTTCTTATTTGAATTGGAAATGTTGCTGACTTATTGGGGCATTTGAAAAGACTAGCATGAACCAATCATGCCAGGTTGTTTTCTTCGTGCAAAGGCAACCCTTAACAACTAATCAATATCACATCTTTATAGTTACAAACTGAATCAAAATCTACAAGGATAGTTTAGCATGGCATAAAGACTTGTAAACATTTTCGTTTAAAAAGATTGCTTAGATTGGGAAGTAACATACCTCATCAGTCTCGCGCCACAATGAAAACCACACATTAACGACAACGTCCATCTCACTTAAACTTAATGACCTCTTTTCACCCCAAGGTTGCTATATGCAAATAACTAGGATTGCACATTGGGTTATCAGAACCTATATATTATACTAAACGGTCATGAATTCAAATTCTACTTAAGTCGTTTAAGATAAACTTGTGATTCATACATTTTGAGGTAATTAGTTGTCAGTTAAAAAAAACCACACTTAATCAAAGTTGAATCAGTTGTTAAACAAACAATAGATGAAGTAATATATTTGTTCTAACCAAGCTTTATAAGAATCTTGGTGCAACACTAAAATCTACAAAGAACATACTAGTAATGGCTACCCTCAAACCATCTTCAAACATACTAATATTTGAAAGCGACTAACAATCAGTTCACTGGTAGCATCATAACATGTACTATTTTGTTATCTTGTTTCAAGTCATCCGGGTATGGCTCAAATATTAGGTTAAAAAAGTGGTGGCATATTTAAATTAGAAACATTATTATAAACCTAACCTTAAAAAATGAAGATTTAGGCAGACCTGGGATATTAACTGTCGATTATGAGCAAACCTTTATGCATCATTTACCATACAAACGGCCTTAACACGTAGATTCTTAGCATCAGAATCGTTGTCATCCGGATTAAGTCCGCCAACCCGCCCGCACTCTTATCTGAAAAAACATCAATAAAATAATTATCAACCACCACAACCTCATCACATATACCTCAAAATGATTATAAAACAACACTAAACCTAAAAAGGCTTAAATGTGAATTGATGACATTAGCAGTGAAATGTGAATTTATTTCCCAGAAGCTTAGCCTAAAATAATTAGGATGAGACAATAAATTTAACATTTAGTTGTTCAATATGAGCTACGCTCTTACTTATTTGGCACATCCCAAAGATTTACTTTACAAAGCGTAACCATTTACCGAGCCTAGAGATACTTCAAAACGTTGGGACTATATGATGTTGTTCATTCATTCTACAACCATCACACTTACAAATTAACAGACATTAGCTCCTTCTTAAGCCTAGTTTCATACTTTGATCATATTCAGAACACATAACACAAACTAACTAACAAACAAAGCTTAGAGGCAAATCAAACCACCAATATCAAAAATTGAACAAGTTAAACAATTAATTCGCCGTCAAACTAAATATCAGAAATTCAAAACAACTGTTACCGCCTGATTACAGCAACAACCTAAACAACTTTATCAACACATATTAATTTCTTATACATTCACAATATACTTCAAATTAACTATATATAACAAAAATAAAAACATTAGAAAACACACAAACTAACAACACAAATCAAAAAGTTACATCAACGAATATATATATACAACTTGTACGCTAATCAAACCTATAGCACAACATGAACCAGTTAACCCGATGTCAGACTAAAACCGCATCGATCAACACATATCAACAAAAAAAATTACCTTTTACCTTAGCAACAATAAAATACATCACAAAATTCTTATAGAGCACAAACCAAAGCCACACGAGTTATAATGTTAAAGAGGGATTTGTCTTATATAGTCTGATCGAGAATCTTGAGTATTTTCACAATGTGGGTCAAGTAGTTTTACCCAATTTCACGCGACATAAATTTTCGGGTTATTTTAGCATTGAGTAAAATAGTTGTTGGTGAATGCATTTTTAAAGTGAAGCCTTGAATTTGAAATTAGTAGAAAAGGAAAAAACCTATGGTTACTACTAATTAGTACTCCCCCGTCTAAAGTTAAGATCAATTTTCAAAAGAAAAAATAAGTATATATCCCATATCTACATAGTTCTAAGCTAGATACTCTATATAATGCCAAGTACCTGGAAAACATAGAGCAAGACTAAGTTCAACATCCAGCTACACCTGTATTAATGACTATAAAGACAAAGGTGTATTAGTATTGTCGAATTTTTTATGATTTAGTTCTATAACTAGAAGTCAAAAGTGACGTACTGTCATCTTTCCCTCAAAGCCTCTTTAAGAAATAAACAACCAAACTGTGAACTACGGACGAAACTGCAAAAGTCTGTCGAGAATAGACTACATAATCAGCCATACTTATTTACCATGGGGTAAACTAAAATATACAACTTCTTTAATCTATTCGAGTGTCTAGTTGCAAATAGTAAATGTTAAATACCTTCGCAGATGACGGATGCTTCTGTGAATGATCATTTAAACCTGTGCTTCTTAATCAGTATGAAACCTTAAAAACCAAAGCAAAATGGAAAGGTCTGAACACACGTTCCGAAAACGTAAAAAGTAAGTTAGAAGTGATAAGAAAACAATAAAAATGGTTTATGTGGTTACGCTTAGTAAGTTGTCGTCCTAGCTCAATTCAATAACTGTAAAGACGCAACAACTGTAACTACATAATATTATGATTCATTTTTTAAACTTTGCAAGTGCCATCAACATGGGAATACTGTTGTAACTCAAACATGTGTAGTTAATTGCCTCAATATAACAATAAAGACAATTGAGAACAAAAGGATTCTAACACAATTATCTAGGTGGGTTTATTCACCATTCACACAAGCAAGATGTGATAGGCTAATTAGCCATTAAAAATTCCCACAAGCTCTAACTCCTATAAGTCAAACATGTGTAGTGATGTGTGCTAAAACACACATGGTTTATGCCCTGTAAAACACTATTAATTAGACTAAAAATGCCAAAATATGGATAAATATCTTGCAAATATGTTTGTTTGGTATTTTTATGTCTTGCAGGTAAAAATAATTAAAAACGGAGCATATACGGGTAATTATGGGTTCGTCGCGATCAAGAGTGCTTATTATTCAAGACAAAGTCGTGAAAAGTCCTCGAGCATGCCATTAGAAAGAGCGTGAGAAAATAAGTCCAACGGTGCCCTCGGATCTTATTGGGCCAGCCCGTAACCCATTATATGGGCCAGACCAGCCCAAGTCCAAAATTCAATATCAAAAATCTGTTATGTTAAGGTTGTGACGTCATGGCACGTGCTAGAAATTAAATCAAAGCTGCTCACATGATGGAGCACTACTATGTTAAGGGCGAATAGTAATCGGACACGTGGCGGGGCCTTATAACTTTCAGTTTATTTGTAAAAGTTAAAAATGATCTAAGGGCGTGTAGTTGTGCGTTGGAATGAAGCAATGAAAATAGACACGTGGCTCCTTTGTAACGGCTGGATCTCTCTGCTAAACTTCTGCGATCCGAGGTACAAGAATACTAGCCAGTGATTGGCTAATTAAATGTGGCGGTGGACTTTGAGGAGTTGGCAAATTTTACCCCTCATTTGGCTATATATATCATCACGCTCCCTCACACTTGGGGCACCTAGGCTTTTTGTTTTCTTAGTTTTAGTATTAAATTTTTAGCTTATTTTAGTTTTGTAGTAGCTTATTTCTGAAATTTGTGCTTATTGTACTAGCCTATTTCACAAGCTTATTATGATGATGTAATAAAGATGGTTTGGAGTTGATTAAAGATCTCGGTTTGCTTATTTTGTTGCTCATTTGTTTGTTAATCTTCCTTTTTATGTTAGCTTATTCTATAAGCTATCTTTTCGTGCTTATTCTCGCAGCTTATTATTATTAAAAGTTCTTAAAAGCTTAGAAAGTGACTCCTAAAAGCTCTTAAAGCTCTATCGATTCATTCTCAAAAGTTTTTAAACACTTTTTGAAATAATAAGCTAAAATAAGCTCGAGTATAGCTTATTTCTGTGCTTATATTGTTTTTGTTTAAATAGAAACTCATATTTTCTGTTAAGATAAGCTTCTAATCAGCTTATTTGGTTGAAAGCGAGCTTATATTGCTAGATTGATCTTTTGTGTGCTCATTTGCTTATTCGATTTGTCATTTTAGTAGTTTTAATGCTTATAGCTTCTTCTAGGTCCTTGTTGCTGTTTTTTGTGTGCTTATTCGAATAGTTGAGTGCTTATTTCATTTGAGTAAAGGCCTATTAGGTATTTCTAGTTGTGGATCTAGTTATAGTGTATTTT
The DNA here is from genome assembly GCA_026074375.1 of Tanacetum coccineum. Classification (NCBI taxonomy): domain Eukaryota; kingdom Viridiplantae; phylum Streptophyta; class Magnoliopsida; order Asterales; family Asteraceae; genus Tanacetum; species Tanacetum coccineum. The sequence continues at coordinate 23,932 of BQNB010020438.1, read as the reverse complement.
CCTTTAAGCTAATTGTCGTGGTATCTTATTTAAGTGCTTATCTCGGTTCTAATCGTTCTTATTTCGTAAATACTATGGTGTTTGGCTTAATCTCGTTTGTTTAAATAAGTTTTGCTAGAGCTTATTAAGTGGAGCTTAATCGACCTTAGGATTTTGTTTTCGTTAAGTTTGCTTTTCTCAAATAGATTAAGTGCTTTTCTTATTTGCTTATTAAAATGGTTATCCCGGCTTATTCTGAGTTTTAGCTTATGTGCTTATTGGTTTTTGGCTTATCAGTTATTGCTTATTTTGTTAATTACACCTAAAATCTACTCGTTTGGTTTATAAACGTTTGCCGTGAACGAGATCAGGCTTTTTAGTTTTTAAATTTGGACTCCTTTTAGTTTATTTGGTGCCACGCCATAATCGACTAAGGGCCCATTTTTAATTGAGTTGGGCCACGATTGGATTGGTAACTGTTGGATTGGGCCAAGTGTTATAATTGTAAAACGCAATTTGGAATTATAACATGTTAATTGTTAACAGTTTCATTTTTTTGTGTTTTGACTTTGGTATACCAGGACAACTCACGCGGCCAGAGCATAAGGGTTTATTTAGCTAGACCGAATTTGATTATTTGTTTTAGCTAAATAAATCGGGTGGTATTCGTTTAATTCCGGCTCTTCAATTCGGTTTCATTTTCTATCTTTTTTTAATACAATAGTGTAGCTTAGTATAAAAATGTTTTGCTTTTCTTATTGGATCATTATGAGTAGTGAGTAGTTTAATTAGTGCTTGTTAAGTGAAATTATAAATTGGGAATTAAGTGTGGATTTGAAAAAGGGTTAATTGATTAATAATTTTGAATTATTTAGATTTGTGGTTTAAATATTTTTAAGGGCAAAATCCAAAAAAAATAGTTAAACTACACATCTAGTAATTAGTTTCTTTTTAAGAGATTTTTGTCAATATAAGCCAACGTTGTGAGATAACTATCTTTTCTAAGGACGTTAATTCGTTAATAAACCTTAATTCATACTTAATGAACTTTTCACATCACTTAGCAAACATTTGCATCTTTATAATCTTTTAGATCATTTTAGTGTAATTCTCATAGCTTAATTGTTTTAGTATAATTTTAGTATAACAAGGTTTTTAGCCCGCGCTTCGCTGCGGAGCGCGGGGCTATTTCTTTTTTTTGGTTGAACAGAGCAAACAACATTGAGTCGAAAGTAGAATCATGTGTGTTTCGCTCCGCGAAAATTACAAAAATGTAACTAAAACTCTAAATTTAATTAAACGTGCACAGAAAAATTTAATCCGGAGTTGGCAAAGAGTACTTGTTATATACTGATAAATTACATTTGACAGTACCATCTCATATAGAAGATGAAGGTGATATTTGACATATATAGCCTTTAACATTACTATCAGTTTACCTATAATACAAACTGACTTTCATTTGAGATAAATAGATATGTAATATTATTGTACCTGTAGAGTTAAGTTCTTGAACGATGGGACGTGCTTCTCCTCCCAAATCATACTTGACAGCTTTTCAGCACACTTGAGTTTAACAGGTGTGAATCGCGGTAATTACTAACAGGTGCCCCATTTATAGGTTGCCATAAGTACGCTCATCAGCCCACAAACCTTCCCAGATAGATTGCCCACATTCTGCTTCCATTTTCCAGAGCTTATAGACAACAGCTGAAGTAAGTGCAAGCAAAGATGACCCATAATTTGTATATATAACCCGCATAACCTGAAGATACATGTATGAGTTGATAGCAAAATCAGTTTAAACTCGAATTCATTAACGCTTCATGTCCTTTTAGCCATTTTTGTCTCGGTAAATCCCGCTCCAACAGTTGCATCAGTTTAAACTTTTCCCATCAGGCTTAACTGTATCAGATGGTGCCCATCTAAAATGTGCAAAATGTAGTTCTATACTTATGCAGAATCTTGTTTCCACAAATTAACACTTACTGTATATCAAACAACTTGTATATAGCATTAGTGCTACAGCCTGATGTTTCCTTGCGCCAACAGGATTCTTCATCCCTAATCTATCAAAACTTATCTCCTGAAAATCAAGAAAGATAAAAAAAAATTACAATGATAAAAGGCATGTGTGTGTGTGTGGCTGTAGAGTATTTAGAAGAATTTTTCGCACTTACAGGTTTCTATACCAAATGTCTGCTTGCACAGGTTCTTTGGTTGACCTTGCTTCTCTTTGCTCCGTTTCTGCAAAAGTAAAGAAGCACACTAAAGCAAACTCAAAATGAAGCGTTTTTCTTCCACAAAGTGGTTGACACCACCCAACCTGACCTACTACTTTGACCATCACATGAAAGCTTACTGGTTTGACCCATTACCCAATTCCCCCAACACTACTGTTAAGGTCGTTTTTCCAGCAAGTATTATTGGGCCACTTTTTAATCGTGTGGTTGGGAAGCCCAAATTATAAGTTACACATAAAGATAACTCTTCGAGAAAAGATTTTACCAAGTTTTGGTGTTAAATTATGAAAAGTTACTATTTTCCCTTTGAATGTCTCGTGAATTACCTGAATTCTGGTCATGGACACAGCCTGAGCCCCCTCCAAAAGAAGTGAATCCAATGCTGCTACCATTACTCATGTCCCTATCCTGTTTAGCACAAAATAGATTTCACAAAAAAGTTTAATAACTCGTAAGGTATACAACTTAAACAAAACAATGTATTATTAAGTTAACAACCTTCTGGTGAATTGTGATTAGCAATATTTCCTAAAACAAATGATAGGATTATGGATCTTTAGTTTTTCCCAAGTTCATGGTATTCTCTATGGATAATAGAAAAGTAAACTAAAAGAAACCTATATCAAGCATCGGTGGTAAAAGGAAGTTAAAATGAACTCATTTATTATTGAATAGGTAGATTTGGGTTTATATTTGACAGGTACAAATAGGCAAAAAAAACAAAACGGGTCAAATCTGATGAAACTCGCCTCAACTATAACTTATCGGCTATAACCTATGAAATCACTTCAAAATGGACCAGTACTATTTGTAGGTTAAACCCAACATGGATGGTCTGTTTCGTCCAATGCGGAAACTTATTTGTTTTGACCCCCACATTATTTGAGAAGCCATAAGAAAATACTGGTTCATTAGTATTAAAGTTTAACTTGCAGGATAAGAAAGAGACAAAGAGACGTGTTAAGAATGGAAGAAGATAGGGAAATGGAATCCAATGTATTATATTTTTATTCACCTAAAAGCCTGTGACGGTAACTAAGCATAATCTCATATTGTAAAAGTTTTGTTTTGGTTTAAGTAGAAAAAAGAGGCCTAATCCTACTACCTGAAGCTAAACTTAAACAACAACAACTTGTTAAATAAAATTTGAGTTTCATCTTTTATCTGGGTATTTTCTTTCCCATCATAATTTATATGTAATGCATATACCACTATTGTTTATCTTTCCATCCAGAAAACTAAAACCAATTTATAGTAACAACTTTACTTGTTGCTAATGTTTTAGAAAGGCCAAATGAATGTACCTTAGGAAGTGATATAAGCAATGCCATGTGGTTTACTTTGTGAGGCAGTGATAATGACCTGATTTCACCAACCTTCATTACCTGCATACATATAAAGAATAGTTGTCAGGGGATGTTTGGATAACTGCTTTAAGTGGGTGTTTTTTTATTATTTGATTCAGCTAGTAAGCACTCTTATGGGGTGTTTGCTTAAGCTTGTATATAGGCTTATGTACTTATTTGACTTGGCTTATGTATCATAAGCCTAGCTTTCAACTTATCGTCTAAATACGTTTATTTTACGCTAATGTCGTAACTCTTACAACCTCCATTAAGTGACATCTACGGCTAACTAAATTTAGGCCTAAATTGAATTACAACAATGCAATCAATCAAACTAAACCTAAAAAACAACATTACCCAATATTTAAGCTGAACCCAAATGCGGACCAGTGGCACTTACTTTTGGCGTCCTGTTTGTAATTCTGATAGTTAGTTATCCTTACCACCCTGTATGTATTATACCCCATTCTATAACTAAATTTTCCATACCAAAACTGACCCTAAAAGAAAGCCTTTCTTTTTATCTCTTTAATCCTTGGGATGAATAAAGTACCAGCAGATAGCTCCCGTAGCAAACATGCATCAAGAATTTGCGATTAATTTTTTTCTTCCTGGCATAATTTAAAAAACCAATATCAGTTAGGCGTATGAAGGAAATATAGAATAACACATTCTAAATGTGGTCAGAAGTTTTACCTTGAAGATAAAAACAGATAGGGTACGAACGCTAAATTTCTACATCATGCGCCATCATGAATTCGTGCGAACTTGATGCAACGTGTAATATGTATAAGGGAAGGTAAACGAACAATTACTGATAAATATATTGGGGTTGAACATGTACTAACATTTATCGATGTTGTCCTTATGTCTACCAACAGCTGCGTCGTCAATCAACAAAGAACCAAACGAACATCCTTCATCTTCGGTTTGAACACCGACTAATCTTACATTGTTATGTGAATCTTTATGGGTAACATTTATTGCTTATGTACGTGGGTTGAGCATGGTTTAGTTTGTTTTGGTTTTTAGCTATAACAGAAACCGAGCAAAAAATATTTGGTTTTTGTTTTTTAGAAACCGTTCGGTTTCGATTTATTTATAGGTTTGGTTTTTCGATTTTTGGTTTATTTCCGGATTGGTTATTTAGTTTTTCACGCTTTGATATTTTAAAGGTCGAATTTCTAATGCAATAGATAATAACTATTTCAAGTTTCAAAAATAAAGAAACACAAAATAAAGTCAATAAAAAATTTTGATGATAAAAAAAATTATATAAACAATTGTTTATGCGTTGTAAATTGACACAATAATGAAAATAAAAACTAGCGACTACAAAAGTTCTAAATGATAAATATTTATTTATTATAAATGACACATTTAAAAAGCAAAAATTGAAGCAAGATTTTTTAAGATTATATGTATTTTTTTGTTCGGTTATTTTCACTTTGTGTTTTTGCTAAAACCAAACCTAACTATAAACTTTGGTTTTTATAAATTTCAAAAACCAAACCATAGGTTTTTTGGTTTCGGATTCTCGGTTTTTATGGTTTAGGTTCAGTTTTTTGTTTTTCTGTACACCCTTAACGTGCATGTACAAAAAGAGAAAAACATATGAACTCCTTTTATTTAACTAAATGTGTTTACTTAGTAAGCATTCTTTTTAAGAGTTAAGGTTTTTATATGAGAGTATGAAACCTTTTATATAATAAAACAAGCATGATTGCCCGCGCGTTGCTGCGGGGCGTTAATTTTTTGTTTGGTTTTTAATTTTTTGGTAAGTGTAGGCCGATTTATTAGCAGCGGGATTTTTTCGTGGGTTATTTTTCGTTAAAGAGATCGTTATTTGGTAGACAAAAGCAACAAAAAGTCTCTAACTTTGTGCTTAAGACGGACTAAAAGCATTACTTACAAAACTTGCAAATTTCAAGTGCGAGTATGTGAATATATCAAACAATCAAGCATTAAGCATAAAGCTTTTGCCAATATAATTATGTTGTTGTACTTCAACCAAAAGTATCAAAGTTTAACCAATGGTTAACAAAAGGTTGTAAAAAAACAAAATTTATGTTCTATCAAAATTCAACTTAACTGCAATTGTGTCTCTAGTTCATCCATGGTCCAGCTCCCATCCGTTTCTCACAACAGTGTGTGTAAAGATTCAGCCACCATCAAGGAAGCAAAGCAAAAAACTGCAATATAAGAGAAACTTATCTTCATTAGTAGAAGTTCCACTAAATGCATAATATAAAAAAGGTTGGTCCTTCCATCCTCTAACAGAGAACACTATCCCTGCAAATAACATACACGGTGTTAATATTATAATGAGAAATTTATTTATACCTTATCCATGTATATAGCAAGTAAAATAAGGATAAATATTAAGTTTTAGTGTTATTGTATTATCTCATGACTTATTATATCACTTTTCCATAACCGTAGTATCTCATGCAATCGAAAAAGAATTAGAGTTTAGTTGTGTAGGTATATAAAAACCATATAAAAACAATAATGCTAAGGGAAATATATCACTCTTTTAGCAAAGGGTATATTACCTCCCAATTAATCCTACTACACGGCCACTTGTGATCCTGCAAATAAAAAGGACCGATAAGTGAATGTGAATGCACCAAAAATACGGTAATGACAATAAAAGGGGGATATGCAACAGGTTGCATACAGATATAATAAAGATTAAGGAACAGAAACAAAACATGCAAAAAAGAAACGCGAAAATTTAAACTACAAACCGTACATACGTTGTGTATGGTCTACTACATCAATGCATTCACGCTTTGTTAACCTTGCTGAAGTAGCTTTTAGATTACCAAGCGTAACTTGGCCATTTACCATTCCAGAAGGAATTTAAATAATGTCAGAAGTAAGTGGAATACTCCCTTTGTTAAATGGAACTTGGCGACAATGACCGGTATTCGGTTCTTTTTCTTTTGTATTTGTAGCAGTTTCCGAAGCTGACCAAAACAGATGCCATTAGTAAATCGTATTAATAATAACAAATGGCTAAAACATAGAAATACAATACTTACGTCATTTGACAATTGTTTCAGATCTAGGCTCAACGGTTGTGCGACTATGTGTTCTTGTAAAAGGCAATCAACATTCAACCGCCAAATGAAGTATAAGATTCATGTCTGCAAATATAAAAGCAAAACGAAACAGCATTTGTGGTTGCAACAATAGCCCGAGTCCATGTTTATGCTTGCCAGTTTAATCATGTCTATATAGCCATGAAATTCATTTGCTCAGAGTAATTAGAAGATATGCCTGTGCTCAATATGGAGGTTGCTGTGAGGCGAGCAATACTCGCACTCTGCCATCCTTCCACTATCCGCGGCAAGACAACATATTCTAAAGATCATCAAAGCCAAGTAAAAGGCAATCAACATTGAACCGTCAAATGAAGTATAAGATTCATGTCTGCAAATATAAAAGCAAAATGAAACAACATTTGTGGTTGCAACCATAGTCCGGGTTATGTTACCTCGCCAAGTTATCATGTTTAGTAGCCAGGAAATCTCAAACAAATATGTAATAAATTTATCTCAGAGTAATTGATGATGTGCCTGCGCTCATAGAGGTTGTTGAGGCGAACAATACTGGGACTCTGCCATCCTTCCACTATCCGCAGCAAGACAACATACTCTAAACATCATCACAGCCAAGTAAAAGGCAATCAACATTCAACCTGCAAATGAAGTATGAGATTCATGTCTGCAAATATAAAAGCAAAACGAATCAGCATTTGTGGTTTTAACCATAGCCCGGGTCATGTTATCTCGCCAACTTACCTTGGCTGCAATGATAACCCAATTGAGGTAACTCCGCCAAAATACCAGCCTTGCGTCCGTATGTTATGGCCACAAAAAATATTACCGCGAACATCATAAATACTATTATTCCACTCACCTTAAAACGTATTGCATAAAAAATAGATAGATTATGTATCCAACAATCCAAAACCAACAGTAGGTCAACCAATCTAATAGAACGCACAATAGCCAAACTCCCTCTTTATGCAAATTATTTATGCAACAATAAAAAACTTAGAACCAACCCATATCATTAATTTTAAAAAGAAAAAACATACCTAACTATAGTGTTGCGCATTTTCCGAAAGAAACGACGCCAAAGTAGGAAGGTTGATCAATACATAAACTCATTCAGCGCCGCCACCGGTAGGCGCAATAGTTTTTGTGACCTCGATAAACCACCGTTGGATCTCAGACCACAAACAAAAGCGTTAATACTAAACGGTGTCTGACTGCGAAGTATGGGTGTAGATGATTCCAGAAAAATAAAGACGGATGAGATGTTATACATGTGCTATACGCATGCAGGCCAATTGGATCTGGGTTGGGTTATAGCCAATGGAGCAGGCCATGAACAGTGCTTATACAAGATGCCATTAGTTTGAACATTGAATCCAAACTTTGTTTCCCGGTGGGTTATCACTCTGCTTATCATCAGCCACTGAATGAGTGACAACATCACAATCCCATGTCTTATCTTTTGTTGCTGGTGACGATCGTAGACCGGTGGCCGAAGATGAAATGCTGGAGGTTGAAGGCTTCAAGGGATGGCGTGCTGCTTCTGGAATTATGGATAGGTACCAATGATTATTAAAAGTACTCATCATAGAATAAAAAAGATATATAATCGAAACCTTTCTTTATAATTGTTCGATTTATGTGAGGGTTTTATGCCTTCAACGAATTTTCAATAAAGAATTGGAAACAAAGATTTAGAGAGAGGTGATGATGGTTCGAGAGATGTGATGATGGTTTGAGAATTTAGGTTTAGGTTGCAGGCTATATGAGGGTGGGTTAGACTAAGGTGAGTGGATTGGGCCATCAATAGTGCTTTAAGATGAACAGTAGTTTTGACATCTCTAATGATATATATTATAATAATTATATCACTTTGGATCAATTTTGTGAAAACCATTTTATTGAAAAGAAAATTAAGTGAATTGGGTTGTTTTGTTTTGCCAACGTGATTGACCAATAAATGTTAACATTAACCATGATTCGGAAAAAGGGGCATGGGTATACCTACAATCAGTCGTTTAAGAAACTACATGTTTTCAGCAACAAAGAAGATAGTGAAAGAGAGCCACTCGAGGCATTATATGATTCATATACGAGCATTATGGTGGATCAAAATGCTCTCATATTTCACAGGTTTAGAAGAGCTGATGATATCAATAAGGTCATATTGAGTGATCATCCTTATCATATCTTCAACTTTAGATCAAATTTCGAGCAAGTTGATTTTTGATGCATGCACAAAATTTGATGATGGATGTTGACAATGATGAATTTAAAGAGAAAACACACAGTGAAAGTGATTTCATTAAGAGTGAAAATGAAGAGATACAGAGTATTTACACATGAAAGAAGAGTTAGTTACTATTAACAGAAACAATACAAAATAAACCCTGAGGTTTTTATAAATTACATTTTAATCCTTATAATATTATCTAATGCCTCTTTTACACTCCCCCTCAAGTGAAGAGCTGAAAGACTTGGAAACTCTCAACTTGGATAGTAAATGATTATGTTGATCCACTGAAAGAACTTATGTGAAGACATCAGCAAATTGTGATTTAGTAGAAACATGAGAAGGAACTACTTCTCCTTTCTTGACTTGATCTCTAACATAGTGACAATCAATCTCTATATGCTTGGTTCTGGCATGAAAAATAAGAGTGGCTGCTATGTATATGGCTTCTTTATTATCACACTTTAAGTCAACTGCACCAAGATCCTTAAGCCCTAAATCCTTAAGTAGTGATACTAACCAAGTGACTTCACAACAAGTTAAATCCATGGCTCTATACTCAGCTTTAGCTAAGGATCTTGACACTACTCTTTGATTCTTGGACTTCCATGAGACTGAAGATTGCCCAAGTAGAATACAGTAACTAGTTGTGGACCTTCTTGTCATAGGACAATTGGCCCAATCACTATCATAGTATGCAGTCAATTGTATAGCAGAATTATGTGCTAGAAGAATACCTTGACCAGGAGAATTCAATAAGTATCTTAATAGAGGTTTTACTCTCTGCATATGCACAGAAGTTGGATTTTGCATAAACTGGCTCAAAAGTTATACAGTGTAGCAAATATTAGGCCTTTTAGTTATGAGATAAATAAGCTTGCCAATGTATCTTCTATAGACTTCTGGATCAGGAAAAGGATTACCAATATCAACCTGCAATTTGACATGAGATTCCATATGAAGTTTGTAAGATTTTACATTGGAAAGTCCAGCTTCTGTGAGTAATTCCAAAGCGTACTTATTTTGGGAGATACAAAATGCCTTGTTCACTTCTACAAATTTTCAATCCTAAGAAATAGTTCAACCCTCGTAAATCTTTCATGTGAAAATGAGAACTTAATTAAGATTTAAGAGCTTGAATTTTAGTCTCACTTGAACCAGTAATCAGCAAATCATCTACATAAACTAGGATTGTAGTGAAGGAGAATTTTTCTGATTTGTTGAACAAAGAGTAGTCAGCCTTGGACTGAACAAATCCAAATGATAACAATGTAGAGGACAATTTGGCAAACCATTGTCTTGATGCCTATTTAAGACCATACAAGGACTTCTTTAGTTTGTAAACAAGAGTAGAAAAAGTGGTGTCATGCACACTCTCCCTTGACCAACATAGCCTTGAGGCATTTTCTTGTACACTTCTTCAAATAGGTCACCATGTAAGAATGCATTAGAAACATCTATTTGACAAGTGTCCCATCCATTCATGGTTCCAACAGTTATTAAGGCCCTAACTGTGACCATCTTTGCTACTAGAGCAAAAGTCTCCTCATAATCAACGCCTTTCCTCTATCTATTACCATTGATCACTAGCATGACCTTCTTCTTATCCAGTGATCCTTTAGCTTTGAGCTTAGTCTTGTAGATTTTGTAGGAATTTTATCTGGTGTGTGAATGGTTTATAATCTGGATATTAATCTAAATCGTGTAATCACTTTCAGATTAAAGTATTTTGACTCTATATGCCTCGGGTTTACAAAATCCTTAATCGGATAAGACAGATTGGCAATCGAATTCTAAAGCATAAGAAATCGATCATAAAACGTTAAAGTATATATTTTTGTTATGTTCTGAAAATGAGACCAATTCTGGTTATATTCATAACTGAAATTCTATTAATTTTGGTTATACTCCAACCATTGTGTTAATTGGTAAAAGATGCATCGTTTGGGCTTTTGGCAGGAAAACTGATAATACTAAATAGTAAAAATTGTTTAGGTTTTGGGGCGTTGCCCCATACCCCTCGAGGGGCGCTGCCCCCTTGACCTCTGCTCGCTCGCCTAGGAGCAGGACTTTAGCTAGTGTGCACTCCGCACATTCTAACCCGTCATGAGCTAAACTTGTATAAGGCCATTAGTCTCAAAGTAAAACACACTTACATAAAACAAATTGATCACACTAAAATTACCAAATTCCTCCCCTATTTTAGTGTAATCATTTATTTACTAAAATAAACAGAACAAACTAAAATTATAAATAAATGAAAATGTCATTATGGATTGAATTTTCACTTAGTATATTACACATTTTAGAAATTCAAAAATCAGGGTGTCGCTTAGGATTGAACCTTTCAATTTGTATGAATACCCGAAGATAATATACACATAAGCTACTATAATACTCTAAAGTTTATAAACTTGACACTATTATATAGCTATGTTTCCATATCCTTTGATGAACATATAAAAGCCAAGTCCAAAGCTTCTTGAAGCAGTATTATTTTCTTCCAAGGCTCTCAGCTCGTCATTCATGGCTTTACACCAATCTACGTCTTTGACGGCCTCCTTGAAGTAAGTTGGAGTAGTTTGAGCAACCAAAGCATATAGAAAAGCATGAAATTGAGTTTGCAAAAAAGTGACTGATACTTAATTAGCCTTTGGATGATGAGGTGTAACATAATCTTTTAACCAATTTGATTGCACTGTGACTCTAGTGGATCTTCTAGTAGCTTCAGGTCGTAAAGTAGTGTTTGGAACAAGTATTGGTTCAAACTCTGGCTCAGGAATTGGATCATGAAACTATGGCTCTGGAATTGGATAATCACTTGAAGCTACTTGTTCAGTCACATGAGGATAAGCTGGTGTTAGATCATGTACATGACACACATGAGCATTTGATTGAGGAGAATCTTGTTCTGTATTCACAAAGTCTTCATACCAAATAGGTGATATAATAGGAGCAGGAATTGGTTGAAGAACTTGTGCAATACTAGACTTTAAATAAGGAAAGATAAGCTCATAAAAGATCACATCTCTTGACATAAATCTAGTATGGCTCAGTAGATTAAGTAGTTTGTGTAACATTTCTCATTTTCGTGTCATTGTACGACTATATTAATGATCACTATTTATTTTAGTCCGATACGCGTTTACTTTTAGTGTTTACTTTTAAAGCTAAACCGCGTAGACTAGAAATAATCAATGAATGTAAACGGTCACCAAATAAATTAAGGGTTTGCATCAACCAAGTAAGCAATTATTATTTTAAGATTAATTGTATTACTGTGCAGTATTTTATTTTTTATTGGTCACGTAAAAGGTTACTGTTTCGCGATTATAAAATACATTTGGACGCATCCCGGAAATACCTAGACTTACCTAGACTCAAACCAATACTCACTTTGAAAGCTTAAACACAAAATTTAATCAAGTCTTATGTTTATATCCCTTTAATGCCGAATATAGGCAAGTAAATCTACTACAAATCGTCCCATGTGGATTTATAAACTAGCAAATCTCTATTTCTGATCTTTAAGTACATGTACATATGCTAGGTATTAATTCTTGTCCTAATGGTCCCCTAATGATGCTTGACACATTGGGTAATAACCCATTTCTTTGCTTTGGATCTCCTTATGTCGCGAACTAACAAGAAAGGTCACAAACCCATAAGATTTCCTAAGCTAACTCAATCTTGTACCTCAACTACCTAATTAATACATGTACTCATGGTGGTTTAACAAAAACCATGTGTGATTAACTAAAACCCCACAAAAACCGCCTCTAGGACACGATTCAGTTGTGTATATGGACTAGGAAAGTTAACTAAGCTCATTCCCTATAAATACACACTCACAACCACACTTAACAAAGTTCTAAACTCTTAACACTCTCTCTCAAAGCTAGGAACCATTCTTTCCTCTCCATATCTTCGGTTCACAAGTAAACAAGCCCTACTCGACCCAACTTGGTCACCAAGGACTTAAGGAAGCCTTTAAGGTGGTCAAGACTCTCACACGAGCTAGAGACTAGGAATACGAGCTTCGAAGGCTTAGGGTATCGCACGTATTAAGTATAAGGGTGTCGGGTTGTCTCTCGATCCAAAACCAAGAGCTAAGGACTATTGTAAGTCATTCTAAGCCCTCTACGTTGTCTTTCATACTCGTATACCATTAATTGATCCTAGTTTCGCTTATGATTCGAGTTTAAAACTCAAGGGTACGTGAAGCATGCATGGTTCGACCCATGCATGGTTCACGCACGCCTTCATGTCACAAAACCACCTTGTGTGGTACCATGCATGAATAACTACACGTAAACTAACGTGGAAATCATAACGAGATGGTGTGGGAACATGTATACGACATTAGTAAACATTTGCATGCTAGGGATCGCGGCTAGAAAATGCTAGGCACTCTTGTTCGGTGCTAAACGAATTATCGAAACCATTTAACATGCAAATAGACCATTCGGGCCCTTAATGGACCCGCGAGCCCAACACGAGCCCCATGCAAACTCATAAGCCACAATAAGCCTAAACGGCTTATTCGTGTGCTTATACACGGCTTAATGAGCTTAATATGGACTTAAGAAACTAAATGGACCCTTCGTACTTCTTTTAGAACCAAACAAACCTTAATGGGCCTTCAAGCCCACTACCGAGTCCACAAGAATAAGCCATACGCCACGAATAAGCTCTCACAGCTTATTCGCGAGCTTAAACCGCCTATAAGCCTTCAAAGGATCCTAGCGAAGACATTGGACCCAAAAGGATTAAGGCCCAACCCCTAGAACCCTTACCGGGTTTCTATCGGGCCCAATAGGCCCAACAGTTGCTTATTAGCTTATCGAATAAGCTAAATAAGCAAACCGACCTCCAAAGCGCTTATTAGACCTAAATGAACTTAACGGACCCTAATGGACCCAATAAAACCCTTTAAAACCTTACCGGACCTTAACGGGCCCAAGACCGGCCCATTAGAGTTGCTTAATAGCTTATTTGCTTATTTAGAATAAGCTGAAAAGGAAAACAGCTGTTCGGCTTATTTCAAGATGGAAAAAGCACTAGGAAAAGTTTAAGGACTCTAAACACCCTTATCGGGTTAAGTCCTTGGGCCCATAAGCCCAACAAACTCGAAATAAGCTTCAATAAGCTCATCGAGCTTATTGTAAGCTAAACAGTCCCATATGAGCTTATTGGAGGCTTTTGGACTTATTGAAACTAAAATGGATCGTTAAAAACCTAAACGGACCTTAACGGGCCCAACAAGGCCCGTTAAGTCAAAAATAAGCTCGGATAGCTTATTTTAAGCCGAAACCACTTTTTATAAACTTAATTAAGCTTAACATGGAAAAATATTACTTGTTGAACTTGATTTAGAACTAAAATGCAATTTTCGCAAACTAAGGGACTAAAAGTGATAAATTCGAAACCTAAGGGATTTGAATTGCTATTTTTCGAATTGACAATACCTCTAGGGACCATTCCTGTACATCCTGAAACATTAGGGACTAATTTAAAATCCTAAGGACCTAAGTTGTAAAGTCCCGAAAGTTAAAGGACTAGTTATGACACTTTCGAAACTAAAAGGTTTAAAATATAAAAGTATATGTTTATAAACCTAAGGACTAAAAGGTAACAACTAAAAACCTACGGGTACGTGTGTGAAACAAAAGTGAAATAGATGAAACATTTAACACGTCGGTCGAACATTTAGATATTCGGACATCGAACTGTTTAATAACAAGTTAATAAATAAGTAAATTTATTAATAATGATTACACGTTTCTCGAGAACCATCGAAATTATAAAAACAATAATCTTGTGCGTCATCGCACAAGTGATAACGGTATATATAAACTTAAAATGGAATTTAGTTTATACCATGAGTCCTTAGCTTAAATGTGTAAACTAAGACTTGACCGTACTTACTTAGGTACTTAACGGTGTGATCCACTGCCTACTTGGATATTTGTTATCCTTCAGAGAACTACCGGCTAAGGTGAGTTCATAGCCCCACGCTTTACAATTATTTAAATGATTTACATCCTTGGGGTGATAACATGCTTTGTTTTACAAACTGGACGCAAGTGTACATTTTATGCCATGATTACGTGTTTGCCTAAGTTACCATAACCCCTTTTATGTCCATGATCATGAACTGTCTGATTTTTGACTCTCTTTTACCTAGCCTCGGCTATCCTTACCTAGAAAACTCGAACATACTTTGGAAATTCCTAAACTTATTTAAATTCATTCCATTTTCAAACCATTCTCTTCCAATAACATCCTCCAAATGTATACCCACCAACCATCATCCATCTTCTTCATTCATTATCAACCACCATAAACCTCCATGGCATCCACTAGAGCTTCCATTTCCAAACCTTCCAAAAGACTAAAAATCAACATCATTCCACCAAAATAATTGTTTGTGGATTTAACTCAAGATGACACTAAAACTCCATCACCCAAACATCAACTCCCATCACCTAGTGCTCTTAATGCATATTTCAAAACACCATCAACCAAAGATACTTCTTCATCCTCCATTGACTACATACCCAAATCACCAACCTCCTCTACATCACCATTAACCAATGGTTACTTGAACTCACCAACATCTCCTCCTCTAAGAGTTCCTCCACTACCACAAATTCAAGAAAGTGGATCAATGGACATCACTCTCACCCTTTCACCAATTATTTCACTTGATGTTTAATTTAATACTCCATCACCCTCTCCACCTCTCTTTGGTCATCTCATTCCTTGGAATCTTCTTGAAGCTCATGGAGATTCATATTTATGTTGCATTCACAACCGCACTCTTATCTTTGGATTATGAGATGAACTCCAATACATGTTTTCCTACATTGAACACATGCTCTTACAACCACCACCACCCAATTCGCCACCACCACCATCACTTTCTCCAAACTAAACATACACCATGTTTAGCAATTTTCAAATAATTGTCAACCAAACCTTTTGCAAGCAAGTCTTATGGAATTCTAGGAAAATTAGGACCTTTGTAGTTTAAAACATTTTTTATGTATGTTATACTAATATTCTTCAAGCATATTATTTCTATTTGTTGTATGCATGATTGTGTTTTATACATAATTTTATGTTTAACGAATGATCTTTTGTGTTATGTTATCAAGTATGCACTTGGTATATTTGAATCTGATAAGTTTACATCTTAATATCTAGATTTTCAACTGTAAAAAAAAATTGTGTACTTATAAAATAAACATTATTAAACGCTTCTTTTTAACATATAATAGGGTTGGCTTGTACGTAAATTTGATGTATGCATAATTGTGCTTTATACACAATTTTTATGTTGATACATATTATTTTTCCTTTCTTTACTCTATATGTTAGAAAAATTGGTATTGTTCTTCTAACTTGTTTTGTAGCAAAGTTACCATAACTCGATTCTGGGGAGAGATAATGGTGAGGGGAGTAGGGGGTGTTGGTTGAGTCGGACAGTGCCCTATCGAAACGTGAAGGAGAGTACACATCAAGGGGGAGCGTTTGTCCTCTCGAATTTTCACATATTCGTCGACGAGACCCTTTTGATTCAACAAAAGGGGAAGAAATGGAAATAAAACTCACTAAATACTTGGTTAAAAATACTTTACATTTAATAACTTTAGATTTTGTAATCATCAAAAAGGGGGAGATTGTTGATAGAAATAATAGCTAAAATGTTATTAATATTTTTCGACCTCACTACGTTTTGATAATCACAAAATGTAAAAACCTCAATGTAAAATTAAACGTAAACAAGTAATTAAGCATTAAATTTTTATGATTGAAAATTTAATCACGATTAAAAGGTAATGAATAAATAAATGCTTAAATGCATTTTAATGATCAAAAGGAATTTTTATTCAAAAAAATAAGGTCCTCCATAGCTTTTTATTAAAATGTTATAAACATTTTTATAAGTTTTACAAAACATTTTTTACATTTAAAAGAAATGTTTTATTCAAAATAAATATTTTGAATTCAATTTTTCTACCTAAAAACGACTAGAAATGTTCCAGAAAACACCTCTCTTGGAAAAGACAAAAAAGGGAGCGTCCTAGTCTGGGCGGTCCCCTTAATTATATGGGCGGTCCCCTTAATTTTAAGAGCGCCGGTACATGAATTAAGAGGGCCGGCCAAACAAAAACGCTCCTCAGTTTGCCTATAAATACTGAACTGTTCCTCACTGATTTTCTCACCTTTGGCACTCATTCTTTTCTGTCTAAAATCAGTCCACACATCACCTACATTCCTTGATCATTTAATCTTAAAAGCTTTATGTATCCAGTGATTCAACTTACAATTCTCAAGTGCGCAAGAGAGAGAAGATTCTTCCTTATTATCAAGTCAAGAAGTGTTGTAGTTTAGTTTATATTGTTGTGTAGTTGTGGTATATCTTTTAAATCATTTTTGAAGGTGTGTATTGTAGTTTTGTATAATAGGTAGATTGTGGTGATCATTAAAAGTATAGTCATAGTAGTGTCTTGGAGAAGTGAAGTTGTGGAGCAAAGTGAAGTTGTGAAGTAGAGAGAAGTTGTGAAGTGAAGCCATGTTGTGAATTGCCATGAAGTGGTGTGTTGTGATAGATTGGTTCTAGCTAAGATTAAAACTCGACATTTCACTTAGTGTCAGAAATTGGTGTAAGCTAAGTTGTGTACGGTTTTCTTTGCATAAAGGGAGTTTGTTGACATAGTCAAGAGAACTCTCGAGTTTGGTGCACGGGGAGTGGAGTAGGGCGAAGAGGTGCTTCGTTAACGAACCACTATAAATCCTTGTGTTGTGGTTTGATCTTTCTAACTCTTATCTCTTGTCTTTCATATTTATTTATTTATTTATTTGCATTGTTCATATTGTGCACATATTGAGATCACATAAAGTCGAATTTAAGTTTTTATAAACAAACGATACATCAAATTAAAAAGCGGCAAACTATTCAACCCCCCTTCTAGTTTTCCACAGGTCCTCGAAAAAACAAGACGGTACAGCGCTGTCAATCGCGGAGGCAGAATATTCCGCTTGCTGTGCCCAAGTTCTTTGGATGCGGACATAGTTAACGGATTATGGCTTTCACTTTAATAAGATTCCTATCTATTGTGATTCCAAATCATCCATAGCCATATCCTGCAACCCGGTCCAACACTCTAGAACCAAACACATCGCTGTCCGCTACTATTTCATCAAAGAACACGTAAAAAATGGTACAATTAAACTGTATTTTGGCAAGACTGATTACCAACTAGCCGACATTTTCACCAAAGCCTTTCTCGTGGAAAGGTTTAACTATTTGGTCTGTCGCCTTGGTATGCAAAGTTTGTCTCCACAGGAGCTTGAACGTCTTGCAAAATAACAGTAATTCTTTGTATATATTTATCAGAAAAGCAAAATACAAAATTATAAAACCCATAAAAGCAAAATACAAAATCGAAAAATTTCAAAAATACCAAAAATAATCTTCTTCGACATGTCTCTCTAAAATCGATAACATTTACGTACCTAGAAATGTCAATTAATATTGTCATGGGTGTATAAATGAAGTTCGAGCGAGAGTTTCTAAAATGTTTTAAAACATGTCTTCTCTAAATTTTCTATGACTTCTGATTACTTTTGATCAGAACTTGGTTTTAAAGAAAATAAAAGTGTATGCTTCAGTGCGCTTTATCTTCAAAAGAAGAGAAATCTTCTTATTTTCGAGCATTCTTATCAAAAACTTCTAAAAATTATGCTCAAAACATACGACTTCTAAGTAAATGTCAGCTTAGAACTCGGATTTTCAAAGAAAGAAAAATGTTCACTTATGTACATTATTCTTTAACAACGAGAAGTTCACATCTTCTCGGTCTTGAGTATAGTCATATAAACATTCAATGTTCTGAATGCTCATTAGAAGTACCAAAGAAATGATTTTTCATCAGAAAATTCAAAATCATTTCTTGTTGAGCACAAATTTTCAAGATATTTTTTAAAAGATATCTTCAAAATCTTTTAAAATTGTGTGTTCAACAAACTCCCTTCTACAAGTTTTCACTCACATCTATTTTTGAAGAGGAGTATAAATATTTGAGAATAAAGAAAAGATATTCCATCAGATATAATTAACATTTTATCTTGTTGAGCAACATTTTTCAAGATATTTTCAAAGATATATTCAAAATCTTTCAAAATTAGATGTTCAACAAACTCCCTTCTACAAGTTTTCACTCACATCTATTTTTGAGGGGGAGCATAAATCTCAAAAATTATCTACAAGTGGTTCATTTAGCATGCAACATCGTTATCCCATGCTCGTTCATTCTATAAGTGGATCAACATACATTAACTTGTATTTTAATTCACTTATTTAATCAAAAATTACAAACACATATGCAATTTTTGAGGGGGAGAATAGTGATTAAAATGTGATTAATAAAGTTTAATTCGGATAAGATCTTTTGAATATAAGTGCGTTCTCAACCTCGCATGTGCAAAAATCTTTCATAATATGATGCATATGAGTAGGGGAAACTTTTTTGTGAACTAAAAAACTTTCAAGATGTACTCAAACGATTTCTCAAACATCTTGATTGCTTTTTCAAAGGTTTTATGGTTACGATGGAAATACCCAAAGACCGACCAATAGTTGATTATTCAAGGAGATATAAGGCGGTTAAGGTTAGGTATTTAGTTCCATGATCCGGCCAGAACTGGAGGGATCTACCTAGGGACACTCCAATAGTTATAGTAGAATTCCTTAGGTATGATTGAAAAAAGGAGTAAAGTGAGAACGGAAAAAATGTTATCCAAGGCATGAGTTATCACAGAAATAATCCCAACATGGTGATAATGAGGACGCGTTGGTTTAACATTGAAGGGGTTGAAGAATAAAAAAAGAATTATAAGGATAAATGGTGTAAAGAAAGAAGCCCTCCATACAACCTGAGGCAGAAACCGAGTCAATTCATAATCTATTAGTAATCACAATGATGATTCTGGTATTGAAGACAAGTCATTATGGACCCAGTGATGCAAGGCACAACCCTTCCCAGTTACTCAGGCTTCTCTCAAAAGAGGTTTGTTTCATTGCTCACGGAGATCAACCCGTTTCTATCGACTTTCTCATTCCGAGATCGTAGATATTGAAAAGGTGGCATTCCGCCCCAGCTTCTGATTACCAAATAACAAAAGTACACTTATAGAGTCTAGAGCCAACGAGATCAATCAAAATCTCATTAGGACACAAATTCCATATACACTTGATTGTTCAACAATAAAAACACAAGTTGTACAAGAGTCCTACGCATTATCCTCGTGATAATTGCCAGAACATTCAGAGTGATACTCTTTAGTATTCACAATGACGAATGAAAATCCTGCCAGTGTCAGCATCAAACAACACTAAGGTTGGTGACTTGCGAGATTTTATATGAATCAAGCTCGTGACAACTGGATATCGATGTTGGTACAGTGAATGAATTAACGACTCAATCAGTAAGACATTAACTAACTGATTTACTCTTATCGTGCTGTCTACTTTGGGACATTCCGGTAATAAAAACATGCTAGTATAGCTGGAAACCCTGTCAAGAAGATTCTTCTAAATTGAATCTACATGATCACAACTACAACATTTATACTGTAGAACGGTCCTCATGGAACCGGAGGTTAAGGCTACCGAACTTTAACGAATAACAAAGACATGATTCGTCCATATCTGCTATTCTTTCTAACCTTTACATGCACGTAATGACGTTGGTGTTCGCCTCAGTTCCAGTGTCGTCAAGACCACATGCTCATACTCTACACTCAATGATATATTCAAGGCATCAATCAAAGAATTGAAGAAAGCTAAGAACATTCAAGATACACTTCCGCACGCTCTTATAAACAAGATTTTCCTCAAAGAACATCGAGTATATGATTGCAAGCAGATCAAGTTGAAAATCTATGTTGAGGGAGATTGTTAACTTTCAAGTGATGTCTAAGTATAAGTATGTTGGTTACGAAGTCGTTCACACCAAGAAGTATCCAAGATTATCTCAAGGCTAAAGACCAAGATATCAAGTTAAAGTCAAAAGATATCAAGATAAAGATCAAGATCCAAGATCACAAGCATGCAAAAGGAACTTCAAACAAATTCCCAAGGATACAAGGCTCTAAGATCTACGGCGTCACAAGAAGTGAAGCCATAAGTGCAATGACCACCCCTTAGGAGGAGATTGTTAGCCTCGTTTTAATAAAGTGATGGTCATTATTTATTCCCGAGCCTTGTATAGGAAAATATACTTTACGGGAATTACTTAAGCTAATTGGGCCTAGGTTTCGGGTTAAAGCCCATTTGTTTTCTAGTACTCGGCCCAATACGGCCAAACAAAGCCCACGGATAGCCCACGAGGGATCCGGTTTGTTTTGGGTATAAATAACCCTCCCAAGCATGTTTGGGAGGATGTTGGTTCTCATTTCTTCTAAGTGAATCTTCCAATTTTCTTTCTTACTCTTTCTCTCTCTCTAAAACCTCTTTCTCTCCAGTCTTTTTCTTATTTTCGTTTGTAAGTGTGTGAATGATATAGTGTTACATGTGTGATACATTAGCGTCACATCAATATCCACTTCATCAACAAACCCACCACACAAACACACCCTACTTAAGGGCAATGTGTAGCCATAGTGGTTACAACGTGGTCACAACTTCATCTCGTCAACTGTAACAAAAAAGAGAAGCCATTTAATATAGACAAATTTGTGTTAGTTGTCAAGTACTATTGTTGAACTAGTAGCAATTGAGATGCCTAATTGACATATTTAAACAAGTTTGCTTGCCCACGCTTCGCTGCGGGATGTTTGGCGGGCGGCGGTTTTGGTTACCTGTTGGCAAAAGTCGCAAAACAAAATATATGTACATGAAGCCTAAGATAAAACCTCTATGAGTTACAAATACAACTGGTCGATCTCCAATGCCTGCTGCAATTAGAGATCATCTTATCCTTAATAAGCTAATGATCATCTATTGACCCAAACACTTCCTAAATAAGCAGTTTAGATAAGTAATCCCAAGCATCCTAAAAAGCGTTAATCTAAAGATGGAAGAGTAGGCACGTAAAATTTCAAAAAATATCCCGGTTAGTATTTAGCAAACGAATGTTTGGCAGATTATATGGTATATTGACCATTGGTTTTGCAGGGTCCCATCGAAAAGGGTTAAATTTCATATTGTAGCACAAAGGCATACGAAAATTAATAAGTTGTGACATTTACAATCAATGAAAATTAAAAGCAAATGCTGCCCCGCATGTTATCGAAGAAAATTCCTTACTAATTAAATCTAGAATAACTTGACCATAAAGTGAGTTTATCGGAGTGGAAATAAGGCAATGTACCATTTATCTTGCTGTTAAGCGCGCCTGCTGCTTGTAAGCGTGAGTTTGTAGACGCTGATGAGGTTCCTTTGACATTAAGAAGCATTAGGCACCGATGTTAGTGAATCTACAGAAATAATAAATTCTGTTTAGATTGTGTTTTGTAAAATTCACCAAATCTGATATATCACAAAAATGACATGTTATTACACTTCTGAGCTTTATAATCTCTAGTAAAAGAAAATAAATTTTCCTTTTAGTACACGTACATGGTGGTAGCAAGTTTGTGATCATTTACCTTTTTCTCTTTATTCCGGGACTATTACATCTCCGTCTCTCCTCTTTGCTCTCAGCTGTGGCTTTGACAGTGTGACGATCTTTATGATACAAACTTTATCCACGAGTTTCGACTTGAACTCCCAGCGTTGCCTGTACATTATACATTATCTAACCATTTGGGCCAAAGTAAACACTGACATGAAGTAAACAACGATAAAAAAACATTAAAAGATACCTGTGCAAATCCAATTGCTTTCATTGCACTTTCTTTCCCAACTCTCAGACCATGAGTCTGCAAACAAACATATTATATTCATTGTGACTTACAATTCTATCAATTTGATCTGATTCACCTCGTCTATATTTTATTTATTATATCCAATAAATGTCGAATTTTAATTTTCAAATTCATATTCGTTAGGCAGTACTTAAGTACGGGTGATCTAAAAATTTAATTTGAATAACAAAAAAAAAGTACTTCCAATTATGCAAAGCTTAAAGTTCTCCAAATTCGTTAACCATGTTCTTTCTAGACATGGGTTTTGACTTGATTGTCTAACCAAACAATACCCTTCATTTGTTTCTCTTTATTCCACCATAATCTTATATAATTTTGTCTCTTTTCTCCAAGCTAAGCTGAAACAGCTAATATACCAAAACCAATATGTTTGAGTCAAGGTTTTTCACTTTTTGGATATGCGTTTTCTAAGGTGGTGTTTGGTAATGAGCTATGGGCTGTAAGTATGAAATCTTGATCACAACTTCTTTTCATATATGTTCCTTTATTAATGGTTATGTTTAATTAAAAAAGGTTAATTATGAGGTTATGTTTAGTTCAGTCAGTATACACATGTGTCTAGCTAATGGGTGAACATACCGAATAAGTAATATTTGACCCTCAACCTAGTATCACAATTTTTTCTATCAAATTAATTTTATTTTTCAAGCACACGTTATCGACTCTAATGGAGTGTTTGAAAGAATTGTGTCAGTTGTTTCCGATCGATAGCTTGTCATCACCTCAGGAAAAAGCATTTTAGAAACCGCAGACTAAAACTACTTACCAAAAGCAATTTGTTTCAGCTCAGACTCAGTGTAAGGATACTGAAATATGCTCAGAAGAAAACTTCTCTTGAAACCATGCTTCGAAAGCGTACTTGTTTTTCATATATGAGCTGAACAAAAAAAAATGATCTGTATAATTTAGACGGAAACCAACTATATACAATTTATGAATCTGTAATAACCTCGTTAAGCGACCTTATAACAGTTTTACATGTTTCTTCAGATCAACCTACATAATCAGTTGTTTCATCCATTTTCGATATTGATCAAACCAATCATGTGGCGCTCTTGGCATTAGCAGCAAACCAAAATGAGTCTTTAAAGTGAAATTGACGAATCTTTAGCCTGAAAAAATGAT
>BQNB010020437.1:0-65494 GCA_026074375.1 Tanacetum coccineum | reverse complement strand
AATTTTCATCATAGAAATGATCCTCATTATCAAAATATCTCTTTACCAATGCTCTCAAAGTTTGATTTAGGTGGTGTTTGTTTTTTCAGAAATATCTCTTAACAGCATCTTAATCTGACTCATTCAGACGCGGTCAGACATTTAAGTCATTAAGACTGTTTGTTTTTTTCATGTCATTCAGAAGCAGTAAGATCCAAACACTGTTAAGAGCGTTTGTTTTTTTCTGGCCATTAAGAGGCAGTAAGAGGAATAAACCTCTTACTGGACTAGATGTGGAGGGGGTGTCTTAACACCTCTTAATGACTTTTTTTTTCTTTTTTTTGTTTATTTTCTACTTTACTTTTATTTTTTATTTTATTTCTTGATTTTTTTTTCTTATTTCACTTTTATCTTTTGTATTAAAAGTATTAAATAGAATGATTGCATATGTTTTGTTATATAAAGAATGCATAAGATAATATGCGTCAATTTACATTTTGTTCAAATTAAAAGGTACGGTTTCGGACTCATGCATCTTAATTCTAACATGACTCATTTAGTTAATCGTTTTAAAAGTTCAATTTAAACTCTAACATGTTTATTTTTGTCGAATAAACATGAGATTGCATGTTTTTTTAAATACTTTAACTTTAAATTGATTATATTATAAAATTTGTTTTTTATTTAATAAAATTTATTTTTGTGTGAATGCAATCATTTTATATTTAAATTGTGAAAACTATTGTTTAACACATTTATACATTTTTATCAAAACAAACAGTTTTATTTCATTTAGATTCAGACTTCTTGACCACTTATTCAGATTAAGATGGGAATCAGATTCAGACTTTTCTACCGAATATTCAGATTCAGATGTGCGAATCAGATTCAGATTCAGAGCCTCTTAATAAACAAACAGCACCTTACTTGCACCAAAAAAAAGTTTGGTTTAGAGACAATAAGTATCTTGCTTCAAGATCCAAGAGTGTACAACTTAGAAATGTTTTATGCTAACCTTAATGGACCCAAGAGACAATGAGGACTGAGAGTTTGAGTTTCATGTTTGTTTTATAGGCACATCGGAATCATCGTTCTCAAGCAGATTCTTGGAATGCCAATATCACAAATAATAAGGTTGCACTTGATTCAAGCATAGTGAATGAACCCAATACATACCATAAGAATGACATTGGTGAAGGTAAGTCCCCCTTAAGTTTTGGTAGAATAACGCATTGGATTGATAAACATAGTTTAGCTAATGCTTGCAATATGAATAACGTCACTAAGAACACTTTTTGTCTTGCATCCATAATAGATCATTCAACTCTTTGGCATCATAGATTAGGACATATAGACATAAGGGTAATCTAAAACCTAGTCTTAAAAAGGGCTTGTTAGAAAACTACCTATGATAAATTTTGATTATCATTCGTATGACACTTGCAAAATAAAAACTCAAGTCCATGCTAGCAATAAATCTTGAAACAAAGTGTCAAGTAGAAGAGTATTAAATATTATTCACATTGAGTTGCTTGGTCCATCAACTACTCAAAGTCACGAAGGAAACTTCTACACTTTAATTATGATTGATGACTACTCAAGATATACCTGGACATAATTTTTGTAATCTAAAAAAGAAGCTTTTGAAATATTCAAAATTTTAAAAAAAAATTATGCAAAACCTACTTGATTGTTTAATTGTGTCAGTCCGAGCAAATCATGGTAGAGAATTTACAAATAATGTGCAATTTGGGGATTTTTGTGAAAAACATGGAATCTCTCATAACTTCTTATATCCTTGCACCTCTCAAAATAATGAGATTGTTGAAAGGATATGTTGGGAATAAAAGGCTTCTTAACTGTTACTATTGTCGGTTCAACTTACTGCTGCTAGTTATGAAGTTTACTACTGTTGTTTATAGTTTCTACTGTTGGTGAAGATTGCAGGAAATATTCTAAGTCATTACTACTGCTAGTTGTAAAGTTACTACTGCTAGTATTAGTTACTACTGCTAGAAGAGTTTCTGATGTCAGTTATAAGTTAGTACTGTTAGTTATATGTTAGTACTGCTGATGTGATAAGAATGAGATATTTTAGGAAAAGATATGTATGTATAGAAAACACGTTGTAAGCCCATTAGGGTTCCTTGGTGTATAAAAGGAGACCCTAGGGCATGTAGGTTAGTATCT
The DNA here is from genome assembly GCA_026074375.1 of Tanacetum coccineum. Classification (NCBI taxonomy): domain Eukaryota; kingdom Viridiplantae; phylum Streptophyta; class Magnoliopsida; order Asterales; family Asteraceae; genus Tanacetum; species Tanacetum coccineum. The sequence goes on along the minus strand of BQNB010020437.1, from coordinate 63,325 downwards.
TAATATCTCATCTTCATATATCATCTAGAAATCGTTTTGTTATAGCTTCAAGGTTTTGTATAACCCTAACACTATTAAGAGTGTTCGTATTAATATATTGAGGCTTAAAGTTTGGTATTATACAATCTTACTTATTACTGTTTCATTGTTTATTCTTCTTAGTATCATAGACTAGATTCCGCATAGTCTTTGATATATTCAATCAAAGTTTCTATCATAGTTGTCTTGGATTTATTCAATACAACTAAGCCTTTTACAAGCTAAGCAAGATCTATTCAAGTGGGATCAACAAGTGGTATCAGAGCTTGTTGAGAAACTTTGAATAAGAAGAAACAATCAATACATACCAGATCTATTTATTTGTGAAAATATGGAGGCAGTATCTTCACCAATGGTTGCTGTTGCAAATGTTTCAGTGCTCAATCGAGGTGAATTTGAGCTTTGGAAAATGAGGATAGAACAATACTTCCTAATGATAGATTATGCTCTTTAGGAAGTAATAGTAAATGGAGACTCGCCTCTACCAAAGAGAACTGTTGATAGTGTTAAGCAAACATATCCTTCTACAACAGCAGAAGAGAAGTTAGCAAGGAAGAATGAGTTAAAGGCAAGAGGTACTTTATTGATGGCTCTTCCAAATGAACATCAACTAAAGTTTAATATATATATAAATGTGCCAAGACTCTGATGGAAGCTATAGAGAAAAGGTTTGGAGGTAATAAGGAGTCTAGGAAAACTCAGAAGACACTTCTAAAGCAACAGTATAAGAATTTCAATGGATCAAGCTCTGAAGGACTTGATCAAACCTATGATAGGCTTCAAAAGTTTATCAGTCAGCTAGAGATTCTAGGTGAAACTATTTCTCAAGAAGATACGAATCTAAAGTTTTTAAGAAGTCTCCCATCAGAATGGAAGACTCATACTTTGATCTGGAGGAACAAACCTGATTTAGACACCTTGAGCATGGATGACCTATACAACAATCTGAAGATTTATGAAACTGAAGTTAAAGGGTCATCAAGCTAAAACCAAAATTCACAAAATTATACTTTTATGTCTTCTGATAACTCTGGCAGTTCCAATCAAACACATGGTTCTAACTCTGTTAATACTGATAGTATGAGTGATGCTGTGATCTATTCTTTCTTTGCAAACCAATCCAACACTCCATAATTAAATGATGAGGACTTACAACAGATTGATGCCGATGACTTAGAAGAGACGGATCTAAAGTGGCAGATGGCTATGCTGACCATGAGAGCCAGAAGATTTCTAAATAAGACTGGAAGGAAGATTAGTGCTAATGGTTCTGAGACCATAGGGTTTAACAAATCAAAGGTGGAATGCTATAACTGTCATAAAAGGGCCCACTTTGCAAGGGAGTGCAAGGCTTCAAGGGAGAACAGGAATAGAGAACTTGTAAGGAGGAATGTGACAGTAGAAACAACTGAGACAAAAGCTTCAGTGGCTCAAGATGGACTTGGGTATGACTAGAGTGACCAGGCTGAAGAAGGACCTACTAACTTTGCACTTATGGCATATACATCTTTAGGTTCTTCAAGTTCTTCAAGCTCAAATTCTGAGGTATCTACTTGTTCTAAAGCATGTTTAAAATCTTATGAAACTCTCAAAGAACATTATGATAATCTGACAAAAGATTTTAATAAGTCTCAATTAAATGTAGGATCTTATAAAGCAGGTCTAGAATCTATAAAGGCTAGACTAGATGTGTATAAAAAGAATGAGGTTGTTTATGAAGAGGACATAAATATTTTAAAACTTGATATTATGTTGAGAGATAATGCACTAACAGAGCTTAGAAAGAAATTTGAAAAAGTTGAAATGGAAAGAGATGATTTAAAACTTACCTTAGAAAAGTTTGAAAATTCATCTAAGAATCTAAGCAAACTGTTAGAGATTCAAGCAAGTGATAAGTTCAAGACTGGTGTAGGGTATGATAGTCAAATGGTTGTTAGTCAAGTGTTTGATAGTCAGGTGAATGATAAGTACAAAATAGGTAAAAGGTATCATGCAGCCCCACCTCCCTATACTGGGAACTTCATGCCCCCTAAACCTAATTTGGTACTTGCTGATGAGGAAGAATATGTTTTTAGTGAGTCAATAACTAGTGTGCCTGCAGTTGCAACTAGTAAAGTTAAGACTAGTGAGTCAAAACCTAAGTCTGTTAGTGAACCACTTATTGAAGACTGGATATCTGACAGTGAGGATGAGAATGAGACTGAGTTTAAGTCTAAACAGAGAAAACCTAGTTTTGCTAAAGTAGAATTTGTTAAATCTAATGAGCATGTGAAAATACCTAGGGAGTCTGTTGAGAAGGTAGAGAATAATAAGCAAGCTAAATACCCTAGGAAAAACAGTCAAAGTCCTAGAGGTAACAAGAGAAACTAGAATAATTTGATGACTCAGAAATTAGGAAGTAATTTTGAGTTTAAAAATAAAGCTTGCTATGTGTGTGGCAGTTTTAACCATTTAATCAAAGATTGTGATTTTTATGAAAAGAAAATGGTGGAAAAACCTGTATGGAACAATGCTAGTAGGGTGAATCACCAAAATTCTCAAAGATTGACTCACCCTCATCCAAAAGGAAATTTTGTTCCAAAAGCAGTCTTAATGAAATCTGGCCATAAAACACTTAATACTGCTAGGCAAAACTCTTCAAAAGCAGCAGTATCAGTTAATACTGCCAGACCAATTAATACTGCTTACCCAAGACCAACAATGAACTGTGCAAGGCCATCATCAAATGTTTTTAATAGAGCACATTCACATGTTAGAAGGCCATTTAACAAGTTTACAACATATAAGAACAATAATTTTAATGAAAAAGTTAATACTGTTAAGGGAAATGTTACTACTGTTAGGCCAAAAGCAGTAGTAAGTGATAATAAGGGACATGAGGCTAATGCTGTTAAGGCCTCAGCATGTTGGGTTTGGAGACCAAAGCAAAAGGTTTTAGACCATGCCTCCAGACACAATGATGCATCAATAAACTTTAAAAGATTTTACTATGTTGATGTACAAGGCAGATCCAAGTTTGTAATGGCTTGGGTCCCCAAGAGAGCCTGATTCTCTTACCTTTTATGCAGGGCAATCCACAGCTAGAATTACAGGAAAAAGGAGTCATTGACAGTGGATGCTCTAGGCACATGACTGGAAACAAGTCCTACCTTTCAAATTATGAAGAAATTGATGGAGGATTTGTTACCTTTGGAGGTAGTACCAAAGGAGGTAAAATCACTGGTAAAGGTAAAATCAGGACAGGTAAATTGGATTTTGAAGATGTGTACTTTGTTAAGGAGCTTAAGTTTAACCTTTTTAGTGTCTCACAAATGTGTGACAAGAAGAACAGTGTTCTTTTTACAGACACTGAATGTGTTGTTTTGTCTCCTGACTTTAAGCTACTTGATGAAAATCAAGTCTTACTTAGAGTTCCCAGAAAGAACAACATGTACAGTGTTGACTTAAAGAATGTTGCTCCTTCAGGAGGTCTAACTTGTCTCTTTGCAAAGGCTACATTAGATGAATCTAATCTTTGGCATAGGAGGCTTGGGCATATAAATTTCAAAACTATGAACAAACTTGTGAGGGGAAATCTTGTAAGAGGTTTACCTTCTAAAATTTTTGAAAATGATCACACATGTGTTGCTTGTCAAAAAGGAAAGCAACATAAAGCCTCTTGTAAGACCAAAACTGTGAGCTCTATCAGCCAACCTTTACAGATGTTGCACATGGATTTATTTGGTCTAACTTTTGTAAAGAGTATAATGAAAAAGATGTACTGCCTAGTTGTCACAGATGACTTTAGTAGATTTAGTTGGGTTTTCTTTTTAGCAACTAAGGATGAGACCAGTGGAATCCTTAAGGCTTTTATAACAGGAATAGAAAATCAAATAAATCACAGAGTCAAAATAATCAGATGTGACAATGGAACTAAATTTAAGAATAAGGAAATGAATCAGTTCTGTGAGATGAAAGGGATTAAGAGAGAATTTAGTGTTGCTAGGACTCCACAACAAAATGGAGTAGCTGAAAGGAAAAACAGAACACTAATAGAGGCTGCTAGGACTATGCTAGCTGATTCAAAGTTACCTACTACCTTTTGGGCTGAAGCAGTTAATACTGCTTGTTATGTACAAAATAGGGTATTAGTAATTAAGCCTCACAACAAGACCCCTTATGAACTTTTTCTAGGTAGAAAACCTGCCTTAAGCTTCATGAGACCATTTGGGTGTCTTGTTACTATTCTTAATACCTTTACCACTAGCGTAAGGTTTGATGGGAAGGCTGATGAGGGATTCTACAGAGGAGCCAAGAGTTAATCAAGAGAAGGATGAAAATGTTAACAATACTAACATTATTAATACTGTTAGTTCAACTGTTAATACTGCTAGCATAATGGATAATGCTGATGATGAGAATACAGTCTATGAATGTGCTGATGATCCAAATATGCCTAATTTGGAAGAGATTGTCTATTCAGAAGATGATGAAGGTGTTGGTGTAGAGGCTGACATGAACAATTTGGATACATTCATGCCTGTCAGTCCTATTCCAACTACCAAAATTCACAAGGATCATTCATTTGAACAAATCATTTGAGATTTACATTCAACACCTCAAACCAGAAGGATGACAAAGAGTGTGACTGAACATGGTATGTTTAGTTCAGTGCAACAGAGGATCAACCACAAAGATTCTCAAAATTGTCTATTTGCATGTTTCTTATCACAAGTAGAGCCCAAAAAGGTAATCCAAGCATTAAAAGATCCAAGCTGGATAGAAGCTATGCAAGACGAGCTTCTGTAGTTCAAGTTACAATAGGTTTAGACCTTGGTGGATTTACCATATGGAAAAAGAGCCATTGGTACTAAATGGGTGTACATTGTTAGGAATTATGAACTTCTACAAGTTAGTATTGCTGGTTCAACTTGATACTGCTGGTGATGGTTAGTGCTGCTAATAAATATTTGTGAAAACAGTCTAAGTCATTAGTATTGTTATTTACATTGTTAGTACTGCTAGTATAGTTAGTACTGTTAGTTAATAGTTAGTGCTATTAGTCTTATATAGTTAGTACTGCTATATGATATGCATGAGTTAAATTAGGAATAGATATGCATTATCATTGTACGCGTTTTGTAAGCCTATTAAGGTTTACTTAGTGTATAAAAGGAACCTTACGGCATAGTTAGAGATATGCATAGAATTCATATCTCATAGCTAGTTATTCTGTAACCTAGGCAGAATATTAGCAATCAATATATTATAAGTTTAGTATTCATTGTTCTTCTTAGTATTACAAGTTAGATTCCGCATAACTTGTAGTATTCACAATCATAGTTTCTCTTATAGTTAGTTTGGATTTATCCAGATTAACTAAGATTTAACAAGCTAAGAAGATATGTTCATTGGGATCAATATACATGAACAAGAAAGATGAAAGAGGCATTGTAATCAGGAACAAGGCTAGGTTGGTTGCACAGGGTTACACTCAAGAAGAAGGAATAGATTATGATGAAGTTTTTGCTCCAGTTGCTAGGATTGAAGCAATTAAGCTGTTCTTAGTCTATGCCTCATTCAAAGACTTTGTTGTGTACAAAATGGATGTAAAGAGTGCATTTTTGTATGGCAAGATTGAAGAGGAAGTTTATGTCTATCAACCTCTAGGGTTTGAAGATCCAAAGTTCCCTGACAAAGTTTATAAGGTAGAAAATGCATTATATAATCTACATTAACTCCTAGCGCTTAGTATGAGACTTTATCAACCTATTTATTCGACAATGGATTTCAGAGAGGAACAATAGATAAGTCTTTGTTCATTAAAAAGGTCAAAGGTGATATTTTACTAGTTCAAATATATGTAGATGATATCATTTTTGGATCTACTAAGAAGAGTTTATGCACCGAGTTTGAGAAATTAATGCATAAGAAGTTCCAAATGAGCTCTATGAGTGAGCTTACCTTCTTCTTAGGACTACAAGTGTCACAAAAAAATGATGGAATTTTCATTAGTCAAGACAAGTATGTGGATGGAATTTTGAAGAAGTTTGGCTTTTCAACTATGAAGACAGCAAGTACACCTATAGAGACCTCAAAGCCTTTGATGAAGGATGAAAATGTTGAAGATGTTGATGTTCACTTATATAGATCAATGATTGGATCATTGATGTATTTAACATCTTCAAGGCCTGATATAATGTTTGTTGTATGTGCTTGTGCAAGATTTTAAGTCACACCTAAAGTTTTACATCTTCATGCTGTAAAGAATCTTTAGATACTTGAAAGGTCAACCTAAATTGGGCCTTTGGTATCCTAAGGACTCACCATTTAATTTGGAAGCTTATACTGACAGTTACTATGCTGGTGCAAAGTTAGACAGGAAATCCACAACATGAGGTTGTCAATTTCTTAGAAGCAGATTAATTTCATGGCAATGCAAGAAGCAAACTGTAGTTGCTAATTCTACTACTAAAGCATAGTATGTAGCTGCATCAAACTGCTATGGACAAGTGTTATGGATCCAAAATCAATTGCTTGATTATGGATACAACTTCATGAACACCAAGATTTTCATTGACAATAAAAGAACCATCTATATAGTCAAAAATCTAGTGTTTCACTCAAAGACTAAGCACATTGAGATTAGACATCACTTCATCAGGGATTCATATAAGAAGAGATTAATTCAAGTGATCAAGATTCACACTGATCACAATGTTTCACATTTACTTACAAAGGCATTTAATGTTAGTAGATTTCAATATCTGATTGCAAGTATTAGAATGCTTAACCCCTGAAGCATTAATTAAGGGGAGGTTAGTTGTGTTGATATGCAACATATTTTACACAAATAATGCTTGAAATGGAATGGAACAAAAGCTAATGATGGAATTAAAGTTAGTGCCGTTGGACTAACTTACTACTGGTAAGTATAATTAGTTCTGCTATTATAATTAATATTGTAAGCATTGAGTGAAAGCAAAAACAGATAGAGAGAAAAAGTGAGCTTAAAAGAATTGAGAGAAATCAAAAACAGACAGAGAGAATTGTTAAAAAAAAGAAATGAGAGATGTAGTGAGTTTAAAAACAGAAAGAGAGATCTGTGAAACAAAAACAGATAGAGTGATTCAGTGAGAAAAAGAACTCAGAGATAAAGTGAGAATAAAAACAGAAAGAGAGCTTGTGGGAATCAAAATTGATGATGGAAATACTTTTTGGAACGAAATTGAGGTTAAATCTGGTAACTCAAAAGTTAATGCTGCTGGGCATTACTTAGTACTACTGGGCGAAAGTTAGTACTGCTAGGCGAAAGTTAGTACTGCTTGGCAAAAGTTAGTGCTGCCAGGCTACTTACTACTGCTAGGTTACTGTTGGAGTTACAACTGCTGAGGGTATTCTTTGACTATAAAACAAAAACTTCACGTATAAGTTTTCTTTAATACCTATTTAAGCACTCATGTCTAATTGAGTACCCAAAGCATTTTGCAATGATTGCTAGAATCTGGATGTGAAATGACTGTCACGATCCGAGATGATAGAGATTGGCACGCCATGTCGAGAGACTATTTCTTTGATGTATAACCTTGTAAGAGTTTCCATACTATCAGTCGCTCGAGTAGGTATGGAAATGTGCGGATTTGGTAAGGCGATCGACAATGACCCAGATGGTGTCATGTCCAATTGAGGTTTTGGGTAGCTTTGTAACGAAATCTATTGTTATCCTTTCCTATTTCCACATAGGAATTTCTAGTTGTACCAGTAAGCCGGATGGCTTTTGACATTCTGCTTTACTCTTGAACATGTCAAAACATTTGCCAAATATTCCGTGATGATTGCCTTATGTTAGGCCACCATGGAGTTCTTTCAAGTCGTGGTACATTTTATCAGAACTTGGGTGAATAGAATATTTCGATTTATGAGACTCATGCATGATTAAGTCTCTCAAACCGCTAAAAAGTGGTAACCAGCTACGATTTTTGATACAACGAGTTTCATCAGGATGAATTTCAAATGATTTGTCCATTCCTCGTAGGTTTTCGTTTTTGACATTTTCTTCTTTGAGGGCTTTATTTTGGGCTTCGATATTTGGGATGGTAATTTGGCTGAAACGGGGTAGGTATTATTGCTCGATGGAGTGGTTTGATTTGTTTCTTCCGGCTTAAGGCATCTGCCACAACATTTGCCTTTCCAGGATGATAGCAAATCTCACAATCATAATCTGCGAGTAATTCTAACCATCGGCGTTGCCTCATATTTAATTCTTTTTGACGAAGAATGTGTTGAAGGCTTTTGTGATCAGTGAAAACTGTACACTTTGTACCGTATAGATAGTGTCTCCAGATTTTAAGAGCGAATACCACTGCTCCTAATTCAAGATCATGAGTGGTATAGTTTTCATCGTAAGGTTTGAGTTGTTGAGATGCATATGCAATGACTTTTTCTCTTTGCATTAATACAACTCCTAAACCTTGAAAAGATGCATCACAATAAACGAAAAAATCATCATCTCCTTCTGGTAATGCTAAGATTGGTGCTTCATAGAGTTTTTGTTTAAGGAGTTGAAAAGCTGATTCTTGTTCTTCGCCCCAGATATAATTCTTGTTTTTCTGGGTTAATTTAGTCAAAGGCTTTGCAATCTTTGAAAAACCTTTGATAAATCTTCGGTAATAGCCGGCGAGTCCTAAGAATTGACGCACTTCTGTAGGTGTAGTAGGAGATGTCCAGTTCTTAACAGCTTCAATCTTGGCAGGGTCAACATGAAGTCCTTGACTATCGATGAGATGTCTAAGAAATTGCACGATACGAATCCAGAAATCACATTTAGAGAACTTGGCATACAATTTATCTTTTCGGAGTAATTCCAAGATTATTCTCAGATGATTTGCGTGTTCTTCTTGGTTACGAGAGTAGATAACAATATCATCGATAAATACTATTACGAATTTATCCAAATATGGTTTACACACACGGTTCATGAGATCCATAAACACAGCAGGTGCGTCAGTTAAACCAAATGGCATGACCTGAAATTCATAATGTTCGTATCTTGTTCTGAAAGCAGTCTTAGGAATATCTTCGTCTCTTACTCTCAGTTGATGATAGCCTGATCTTAAGTCGATTTTTAAGTAAACGCTTAAACCTTGAAGTTGATCGAATAAGTCATCGATCTTGGGTAATGGGTAACGATTCTTTATGGTAAGTTTATTCAACTCTCGGTAATCGATGCACATTCTAAAAGATCCTTCTTTCTTTTTAACAAATAAGACAGGAGCTCCCTAAGGCGATGTACTTGGTCGAATAAAACCTCGGTCTGCTAGTTCTTGAAGCTGGTTAGATAACTCCTGCATTTCAAAAGGAGCCAATCTATAAGGTGTTCGAGCTACAGGCGTTGCTCCAGGGATTAACTCGATTTGGAACTCTACTTGGCGAACGGGAGGAAGACCAGGTAGATCTTCCGGAAAAATATCTGAAAATTCTTTGACTACGGGGATATCTTCTAGTCTTTTCTCGTCTGATTTCTTTTCCATTTTTCTGATTTCAGTCCGGGGACAATACTTGTTCGTCAGAGGCCTTTTTAACTCAGTCCAGGTGATTCGATTGGCTTGCTCTACTCCCATAGGCTGGGCATACGCATTCCACCAGGACAAGGCATCGTCAGTCAGAGTACCAGTAGCAAATGTTACTTTGTTTTCTTCAGCACATCTGCTACGAGAGAATACTGATTCGGTTCATTCAAACTAGTGGATAAGGCCAACTGCTCCTTCCGTACCATTAAAGTAGAAAGATTGATAGCTGATGAACTCTTTATAGTTTCCCGTTTTTAATACAGGAGTTCCAGTAGGACCGGTGTTCCTGTTGGGATTACTAGCATTTGCCATTGTTGTAGCTTGTGCTTCTATGGCCGCAGTGACACTGTCAGCAACTAGTTTTCTAATGGCAGTTTGAGTCATGGCCGGTGCTTCAGATGTTGACGTCCTTTTGGGAGGCATTCGATCAACAAAAGACAACATGTAATAAGAATAATATCACAAGTCTAAAATTGTTTAAAGAGTAATGCTTATTTTTCTTTAAAATGCTTAAAGTTTAAGAATAAGCATTGCTATGAGGGTGATGAAGATGAAAATGATGCATATGATGATGATGAATGATGATAATGAATGATGATGATGACTGGTGATGATAAATGAAACAACAAGGTATATAACGGGATTGGCTTTGTATTAAGAACAACTTGCCTTAGTACTATACTTATTCGAGATTTGACAAGTGTTTTTATTTATACCATACATTCTGTGGCTAGGTTAAAAGCTAATACTAGAATCTAAGCTAGTAGTTGGATGATTATTCGATACGGTTCTTTGAGTTCGTTGATGGAGTCTTGGAGATTTTCTATATCCGCTTGGTGACGAATATGCATGTTGTTGATAATGTCTCCTAGTTCATTAATCTTGAAGCGGGCTAGATAAATATTATGGTTACTTCCCATTTGTTTCCTCTAGAGTTTGGTAATTTGGGCACGAGCTTATTGAAGTTTAGCTTCCAAAATATCAAAATCTTGTTGGATGATTACTCGTCCTTTTTTGAGACCTTTGACTTTATCTTCTATATCACAATATGATTGAGAGAGAGTTCTCCTAAGTAATTCATAATTTCCTCAATTTGTTCCTCATGACGCTCTATACTTGTCTTTCTAGAGCTTTCACCTATCTCAAAGGCTTGAGGTAGGGAAGAGGTAGAAGAATATAATCGGCCTTGTTTCGTGGGTGACAAAAATTCTTTCGGAAGAAAGAATTCTTGAGGTTTAGGTATTAAAGATGGAGGTATGATAATTAGGGGCAGGATATGTGATTTTTTAGTATAAAAGGATTCCAAATCTTTCATGTAGGGATCATCATGAAATAACAAAAGAGTTGGTGAAGCTAGAGGGACTGTTCTAAATGAGTTGGAAGAGTTAGAGTAAGTTTTTCCCAGTAAAGTCGGGATATAATCCGGAGAAGCTGGTGGAAGATAGTTTGGGAAGTTGGAGGAAAAGGCATCCTCCATGTTGGAAGTAGGATAGTCGGGAGAAGACATCCTTATGTTTAACAACCCATCGGTAAATAACATAAGTTATTTATTTAGTAATATAATAGTTATGTATCTTTACATACCATTTCGGAAGATATAGCAGCACGGAGGAATTTCTTAGATGGAAAAAGAAAAATAGTTATAGTTAAGGTTTCAACCTTGTTCTCTATAACGTGGCTCTGATACCAAATCTGTAACACCCCCATTTTTACAATATAGCAGCGGAAGCTAATCTAGGGTATTACTTCAAGGTACAATAGTCATAATCATAGAAAACTAATCAAAAAGAGTCGTTTTTGAAAATTTATTATCATTCATTATTTTATCAGAGTTTTTACAAAAGAGAGGTTCCAAAATCTTAGACACAAAGTTTGAATGATAATAGTTTTGTCATCTTCAAGTCCTCGCCACTTCATTCCAAAAGTTGTTTAATTACCTAAGATAAAACATACTAAAAAGTCAACACAAAGGTTGAGTGAAATTCATAGGTTTAAGTTAAATAGTTTGAATGCAAATTTGATATTGGGTTACATTGTTATACACCCGTTATTTGTAAAACAATTATTGTTGCCATTAGCTCATGCAAATTTCATATATAATAATCACACGTTATAGCCCTAACAGGTGCCTTTGCCAAAACACCCGCAGTCATTTTCTAATGATGTGCAATTGGTCACCGATATCACTGGGTACACCAATCGGGCAGTCTAACCCAAATAGATCTATTCACAATATTCACTCTCACTCCATAGAGTAATTAACAGTTCATGATATTGGGGACTTAAAGGCCAAAGTATTAACTTAGGCAATAATAAATCAGGATAGCATACAGAAAATATTTGTATTCATGGTTTAAGCATGTATCCCCCTCACGGGTTTATGAAAATATTTGTAAGATTGAAATGCGAGGCTATGAACTCACCTTAACAGTATAGGGAAATTTGATTGATAGCAAAGGTATATGAAATGAAAGTAACGGCTTCGTCATACGCAACTTGAGGTAATATGTCAAGTCTTAGTTTGATTGTTATGTTTAAAAACTTTATAAAGTATAATGTATATCTTTAATTGAATTATTATGGAGTATTGTATCCTCGTTCGGGCCATCAAAATTTAGAGGTCATTCAGTAAATGTTTGAGGAGCTAGAGCACTTTAAATCATAAACCCAACAACTCAGTCAAAATGTAATACCAAGATGAAACCCCTTAATATGAAGCTCTCTAGTATTGTGATACGATATAGATTCGGGACAGGATTTTTAAAAAGCACATCGACAAAGCGTTTATAATAGTTCTAACATAATCGGTTTTAAGCTTTTTGCTCAATAACTGGAAATGATAAGCACATCAAGTGTTAATTAAAGTTATGTCTTATAAGGTTTTGAACACATTTTTAAACTTTTTCAAAATGTTACATTTTAGACCTTTAAGAATGAAAAATGGAAAAATATACCCTTGGAGTTTTCACTTTTACAAGTTTGGTCCTTCTAGTTTAAAAGATGTAAAAATAAACCTTGTATTTTGGAAAGTGACATAATAGACCCCTACAGTTATAACTTTGATAAAATGACATTTTTAGTCCCTTAGTTATAAGTTTTAGAAAGTTACGATATATACCCTTTTGCGTGAAAAATGTATCGTTTTTAGTCCAAAATCCATAATAATGATTTTTTTCAATATGAAAAGTAATTTACAGGTTATATCTTATTAATATAAGCTAAAATATAAATGTTTAACATAACAAAAGTTCAAAATAATGATTCGTTAAGCTAGAAATAAAAACGGATCGAATTAGGGTTTTAAAATGAAAACGCGCGGGTTTAAATTTAAATTCTTTCAAGACTTAATAAAGTACTTATTATAATGTTATATAAGCTTATTAGGATAAATTATAACAATAGTTTATAAGTTTAGCTTATAGATTAAGCAAAAACATGAAATTAGGGTTTCATGAGCTTGGTTTAGATCAAAAAGGTAAAACATATATGTTTTTGAGTTCAAAGCTTTTAACAATAGTTTAAGCATGATCATATGAACATTATAAGGGTATGAAAATAGAATGTTAGCTTATGGAATCTGGTTTTGACCTTATAGCTTGGAAACGGGTTAAAATCGGGACTTTTAGCTTCGTATGCCTAGAATAACAACTCTAGGGTTTCTTTTCTTGGTTTGTTTACTTTACTTCTAGTATTGGGACTTATATTGATCTTCTATTTCTACTATGGAAGTATTATAACTCCATTTGTGGGTAAGAGAGAAGTTGTGGGGGATGGTTTAAATGTATGTGTATGTTTCGACTTATATAGGGTTAGAAACAATTGGTGAGCAAGTTTTCTTAGCATCTAAAGGAGTGATAAGTGTCGAACCTAGTAGAGGTGACAAGGAAGAGCTAGTATGGTGAGTAACATAATCTAAAAACTAGCCTTGAGGTGTTGTTTGGTCCTTGTAATGCCGCGGCATATAAGAGAAAGAAAGGAGGTAACAAGGCCTCCTTGGTGACCAAGGAATGAAGTGAGGTGCTTGTAAGAAGCTAGTGGCTGAAGTAGGTGAGTCATGGAGGTATGTGGGTGCTTGGTTTGTTTTCAAAATAGGTAAAAAGGATGGAAATGAGTATAGAGTTCAAACTTGCTCGGGTTAGGGTTTTTGGTTCAAATTTCATGTACAATGGAGTAATGAGGATAGATTATGAAATGTAATGTTGTAATTAAGTGTTTATAACTTAATTTGATTAATGGTTTAGGTTAATAACGGGTAAAAACAAAGAAATGGGTCTTGGTTTAGAAACTAGCTCGGTTTTAGGGTTTCTTGGTTTGAATTAGGGTTTTGAGTTTAAAAATGAGTCTAAGTGATTAAAATGGAAGGAAATGTTGTTTAAAATTTGAGCATTGCTTGTTTGTACATTATACTTAATAGTTTGTACAAGATTCATTCAGAAAACAAAGGTAAAATGCCTATTTTGGATGTCATGCTTAATGACTTGTACATTGTGCTTTTAAGGACTTGTACCTTGAATTGGAGGGAGTTTTTATTTCAATTTAGATGTTATATTGCTTGTACATATGCTTTAGTAGCTTGTACATTCACTTTAGATGTTAACTTTACCTGGAATTAGGGTTTTAGAGGTATACGATAATGGTTTAAGGCTTGTCTCGATATAACGTTGCAAATGGTACATTTTATGAGTAATGTACTTTGTAAAAATGATATTAAGATTTTAACTTGACGTGTTATGATGTTTGCTTGACATATATGAAGATAGGATTTACATATGTACGTTGCGTGATCTCGTTAACTTTAGTTATGTAAGTTGCATTGCATATTGAGATATTGGTAAGGTAAGTAATGTAATAAAGTGAAAAATTTCCCTGAAAAGGTGGTTCATATATAATAGATAGATAGTACATTGCATCTAACTTAATAGATGGATATTTACATTGATAAAAATTTGCGGGTTGTTATATCTCACGCTTTATAACGAAAGGTTACTAAGTTCTCTCAACTTATGAGAGAAAATTAACACTACAAGAAAAAGTGCCTTTAGTGATGAAAATTCAGTGATGACTTTTTATTTGATCACTATCTTGACAATTTGTATTTTTGTTTTATAAGAATGACGAGATTATTGGTCACCAGTTTTGGTATTTTAAAAATAAATGACCAAATTTTTGGTCACCGAATTGTGTAAAATGATTGCTTTTTAAATCACAATACTATTTTGATAAACTTTCATAAGTTAAAAAATGTTGATCAAAATATAATAAATAGATATTTAACGGTTTAATTAAACTTTAAACATGATTTTTGGAACTTTAACCACGATTAAATGAAAAAAATATACAACTATGGAATACACTTATGATAGGCCCAAGTCCAACTAATATGAAATATGGACCAAACTTATTTTGTCCCAAAGTAAACTGGAGTCTAACTATGGAATACAAAATCGTTTTCACTATACCATTGTTTTGTTATAATCTTTTTCATGTTGTTAAAAAATTATAATCGTAAATCACTTTACCATTCCCTCCTATCAAACACCGACGATCATGTTTTAGCTTTCTATAAACACAGGCGATCTACTCCGTCGATCTACACCGTCGATCTACACCGGCAATCTACACCATCGATCTACACCGGCGATCTACACCGTCGATCGAAGGCGATCTAATTTGACCTAATTTTAATTCGGTATGATATCATTACTCTTGTTAGCTTCAAATTTGACCTAATTTTCATTAATGTTATAGTTACTTGTGATGTGATTGAGTAGCTCGTGATTGTGATTTAGTATGGTATGATGCGATTCAGTAGCTAGCTTGTGATTGTGATTCAGTATGGTATGATGCGATTCAGTAGCAAGCTTGCGATTGTGATTCAAACACACACCTTTAGTTGTCATCGTTTAGGTCAATTTGCTAGTTGATTTTAAGTCAGTTCCGGTGTATGTTGACTGAT
This sequence comes from Tanacetum coccineum, assembly GCA_026074375.1. Taxonomy (NCBI): domain Eukaryota; kingdom Viridiplantae; phylum Streptophyta; class Magnoliopsida; order Asterales; family Asteraceae; genus Tanacetum; species Tanacetum coccineum. The sequence continues at coordinate 47,782 of BQNB010020437.1, read as the reverse complement.
CGTTTTAGGCTAATTCGGTTGCGTTACTGGTTCGTGGTATAGTATATATAAAATAATAACAAATGCAAATCTCAACCAAATGCCCTTAACCAAGGCAAAAGGTCAAAATCTACACAAAGAGATTAAATATATAAGAATCAATGATAAAAAGATTCCGGAAGAGATATTCCCGGGTCGTATGTCCTGGCGAGGCTGCAATTGAAAGTAATCCTGGTTTGATGAGAAATTGAATGATGGAGAATATATGATGGAAACACTGATATAATTATAACTAAAATTAATTAAATAAAACCTAATTTAATCTACGGGAAACAGATATAGGAAATGGGGATCTTAAAAACTACGGGAAACAAAATTAGTTATAGGGAAATCCTAAAATTAAATCTACACTAAAATACGGGGAACAGAATCAGGTATCGGGAAACCTAAATACTAAAAATTAAGAAAATAAATGCTAAATTAAATTAAAAATCAAAATTAAATTCTAATTAACTTAATTTGAAAAATAAAAAAAACTAGAATTAAAACGGAGGTCGTTTGAATGTAAAACGAAAAGAAACGGTAAAACGCACCCGGTAAAACGGGTCTAAGACTGAAATTTAAGAAAAATTAAGCCTATACTAAATTTTATATTTTTCCTAGACACTAAATGACAAAAGAAAATTTTATAAAAAAGAAAAATATTTTTTTATTAATTTTTGGATTTTTTATGAATTTTTAAAGTCAAAGATATAATACCTATTAAAACTAAGAAAATAGAAAAAGACAAAAAATAAAAGTTATAAAAATTCTGAAAAAATAAAATTAAATAAAGAAAAAGTTAACAATTCTAAAAATATAAAAATGCCCAAATTTTACTGTTTAAATAAAAAGTAATTAAACTAATTAAATTTTAACCTAATTTAATTATTTAAATTAAATAAAACTAACTGTTGTTAACCTAAGGGACTAACAGTGAAAAGGATATAAGGACTAACTGGGAAACAACAACTAACAAGGGGGATTAACTGTTATAACTATAAAAGAGAAAATTACACAATTGGTCCCTGAGGTTTTATAACAAAAGAATAAAAGAGGTTTTGATAAATTGCAAAAATGGCCCTTGTGTTTTATTTTTTTCATTTTTCTTTATAAAACAACTTTTAAAACTTGGCATTTTTGGCCCCTTTTTCTTTATTTTTTTATTTTTAATTATAAAACAAAGTTTTTAAAATTTACATTTTGGTCCTTATGTTTTATAAAAAAAAGGTTATTGGGCTTGGGTTTTGTGTTGGGCTTGTATTGGGCCCACTGGGTTTGGGTTTGGGCCCAATAAGGTTTAGGTTTGGTTATTGGGCTTTTTCAAGCCCAATAAGATTATGAAGTGGGTTTTGTGTGTACAATGGCTGAGATTGGCTGTAACTGGGCTAGGATTGGGCCTTTAAAGTCTTCACAGTCTTTGTCAAATGCACACAAATGGGCTGTTGAAATTGATTGAGGGCCCATTTGGTCTTCACAGTCTTCATAAATATACTATTGGGCTTTCCCGGCCCATCAGATGGGTTAAGATTGCATCCAATAGTATTCTTCAGTTCCGGCTCCGGTTTGACTGCTGATTCATTAATATTGACTCTGACTTTGGCATTTTTGGACTTTGGCCTTGATTTTGCACAGTCTTTTCCATTCCATGCTCAGTTTTGTCATTTTGGCTCTATTTTCTGTCTTTTTGATGATATCCACTTCCTGCACAATACAAATGCAAAACAAACATATATTTGGCAGTTTTTGTCTGTTTTTGGTCATTTAAGCTCGTTTTTAGAGGTAAAAGATATGTGTAATTAAGCACTTATCAAGGCTTTTGCTAATAAACAAGTGTATCCTTTTGAAGAATCAACATTTTTCATATCAAAAGTATACATGTTGTGTTGCCTAGGAACTTTAAGAAGAACCTGATTTTCATCAGGCATCTTGAAGTCAGAGGACACCACAAAACACTCTTTTTCAGTAAAAAGTACATTTAGCTTTTTATCACATATCTGAGATATGGAGAATAAGTTAAAATGTCCAAGTTCTTTCACAAAAGCCACATCATCAAAAACTAAATTTCCTAATCTAATGTTACTTTTCCACGTGTCACTAAATCCTTTACTCTTCCTCCAAAAGTAACAGATTCCCACTTTGGAATAGATCATGATAATCTTCAAGATGGCCTTGGTTACCAGTCCTGTGCCCAGAACATCCACTATCAAAAATACCCTTATCTCCATATCGTCAGATGATGAATCCTGCACATACAAAAAGATATTGTTTCTTTTTTGGACCCATGCCTTCACAAGGGGGATAACGGGGCATGGGTCTGCCTTGTGGAACCATGAGAAACATGAAACATATGAATCAGGGGTTGGTCCCCACTATTGGTAGTAGGAGTGTGCTGCTGTTTTTCCTCCAAACACAAAACTAACCGCTAGATCTTAACAGCATAACCCCTTTTTCCCTTAACAGCATATATTATTTGACTTTGTAAGCTGTATTCCTGACAAAGGGTCTTAAAAAAATTTACAGGTGAACTTTGTTTTGAAAAACATTTCTTTGGACTTCTAAGATTCACCTGTGAAGTCTGGTTTGATAATACTGGTCTATTTACTCTAGCAGTATTAACATTTTGTTTGCCAGTATTAACTCTAGAACTACCAGACTTATTTTGAGTGCCAGAATTAACATACATTCTACCAGAATTAACATGTTGCTTGCCAGTATTAAATCTAGAAGCACCAGACTTAAATTGAGTGCCAGAATTAAAATGCACACTACCAGCATTAACATGTTTACTACCAGAACTAACATTTTGCTTGCCAGTATTAACATTTACCCTACCAGTTTTAATAGTTCTGCTAGCAGTACTAAAGTTGGGTCTAATGTTACTTAGTTGTACTGGTCTGGGAGTGAACTGATTTGCTTTATTCACCCTGTTAGTGTTAGTCCATGCTGGTGTAGCTTGCCTAACATCAGCATGAACCACCCTTTGGCTCTTAAGAGCAGCTTCCCTTGCCATCTTCTTCTCATAATAGTCACAATTCTTAATCAAATGACTAAGACTACCACACACAAAACATGGTTCCCACCCCTTTCAAAAGAATATCCTGCACCTAATTCTCTTTCCATTCTTTGATTCCAATTCTGTCTTTTATAGGAAGGAATAGGTGAGGAAGTCACTGGTGTCTTAATTGGTTGCCTAGGAGGTTTTACATGCTGTGCACAACTAGGGTCAACTGTCTGTGTGGGTGTAGGCACTTTTGGTTGAGTCTTTTGGGTGGAAACAGGGTCATCATTGACTGAATGGTCAGATACAGTTCCTGGCTCCCCATCACTGTCATTGGATTGACAGGTTGACGGAGTGAGTCAACTAGCAGCCAGAACACAGATCCAAGCTCTCCACCATTGAGTCATTTAGATGGACAGATGGGAGAAACTAATGGAGCTAACATTAGATACTGTAGGACTAGGAGATGAGGTTGAGGTCCATATTTACCATATACATACAGAACTATCATCTATGTCCTCCTGTTCCCTAGGGGTATAGTCACCACTAAGAGGATGGGGGGGGACACCTTTATCATTACACTTGTTTAAATCTCTGTATAGAGGGATGTCATTATACCCTGGATCTGTTTCCTTAAGGACAAAAATACCTCTGTCCATCTCTTCCTCATAACTTAGGACCTCAGCATTTGATTGTATGCCATATCCTAAACCTATCTTAACAGTTGAGCTCATCCCACAATCAATAAGCTTCCAAAGATTTTTAGAAGATGCAAACCAAGAATCAACAATTTTTTGTAAAGCATCTTTGTCTTTGACAGCGTTTCATTCCCTAATCCTTCTATATTTTTAAGCTTTCAAACTATTTCAAAAATTTGATTACTAAAAAAGCAATTTTTTCATTAAGGAAGTTTGCTGTTTGTGGGAGGCTCTAAGCTGAGATTCTAATTTCTTAAGACCTAGCTTATGGGCAGTTAAGGCAGCTTCTTGGTCACCAAATTCAGATTGCAGTTCATCATACTTAGCTTTAAGAGCATTAAATGAATCTAAACACAACTTAGAACACATTGATACCTCATTATTCACAGTGAAAGCCATTAGAGCATGATTGAGTTCCTCATCTGTAGTCTGCTCTACCCAATTGATTTGACCTTCATCAATGGTCATCAATGCTTCCTTTTCAGTTCTCACTGGCTTGAAATCTTGACCTCTACTTGCTTCCTCCTGCCTGCTTCCATCTTTTGTACTTTTAACTTGCTCTCCCACAAAATGCCCAGTAATATGGCGAATTGAACACTCAACTTTTTCTCTTATCCAAATGCCAACATGCATTTTTCCATCCACTCTTGGCCTTCTACCTGTCTTCTTGTAGAACTTCTTAATCTTAATGGCAGTCATAGCAATCTGCCAATTTATATCCATCTCTTCCAAATCCAGATCATCAATTTGATCTAGATCTTCATGTATCAAATCCACATCATCAGCATTTGTGCTAGAAAAGAATGGAAACTTCATCGAGCAAACCAGGATTAAAAAGCAGTGGTGTCGCCTTAGAATAGGAAGTGGTTATAAAGTAACTATATTTCCTAGTTGTGCTTGGCTTATCTTGCTTGAAGAGCTTAGTTGTGATAGAAATGCCACATTAGCAGATGTTTGGAAGAGATGATGTCTTTTTGGATGTCTTGTTCAAAGACACTCAATTATTGTATAGATCATCTATTGACAGTGTTCAATATCTTCTTGTTCTCATTGTCATGGCTAACTATCCACGCAGCAAGGAATGAGGAACCCTTTTTCTAAAATTTGTGATTTGCATCTTCATGCGACCAACCAGCTCCAAGTGCATCGAACTGTAATTAAAGGAGTTTTTTGAAACCTATCAACCCTTTCTCGCAAGCTTTCCTTAAGTACGAGATAGAAAATATGCCTCAAACCTGTTGTTTTTAAAAACAGCTTTTGCATTTCTTTGAGTTTGCATTGCCAAACCAAACCTTGATCTTGATGGCTGCCCCAGATCATCTTTGGCATCCATCCATGCCATAAAAAGAGCTCTGAGGATGATCTTTTGAACAGCCATTAGCAAGTAGTGTTCTACTTTCCTTTCTTCTCATCAGCAACCTGTTCTTCCTGTGTGGTTTGGAAGAAGAAATAGTAAAGATATCCCTGTAAACACCATCCTTAGCCTTTGGTGACACGCTTCTTCTTCGAGTTTCCAGCTGAATCACTTTCCAAAACCTCTTATCTATAGATTCGAGATAATGATTCCATCTCCATCGCCCCATGTATCATAATCATTCCTTTTGAAGGACAGGCAGTTTGATATTTGTAAGTGTATTTGTGTGATTATTTGTGGTGGTTCTAGCAGGTGCAACTCCTTTGTTGGATGTCTGGTGCAGATACCATTCAAAGATGCATCACCAATGAAGAGAAAGTTTCCTCATCATCATGAAAGAGAGAAATCAACTGGCAGACATGACTACTTGATTTGTGGAATAAAAGGTTTTGATCTTGTCAAAACTTGTGTAAATCCCTTGGTGGCTCGAGACCCACTGTAGGTCGCCTATAATTAACAAGATCTCAAGGAGCCTTAAACGACTTATAGTCCTTTGAATAAATCCAAGATACTATGAGTACTTGTAATAGATCAAATAAACGCTTTAACGGAAAATATCATTAGGGATACATTTTTATAGACTTCTAAAGGCCACTTGAGGACAAGTAAGATTCAAGTAGGGGGATATTTGATAACATCAAATAACGTCTATTTTATAGCATCATTTATCCCATGTATTTAACCCTTTTAATATAATTATTGCAAAGAATTGTTACTTAATCGTTTATATTTGAGAATTGCAGTAATTACATAGTACTTGGTAAATATTAGCAAAAGGCGCGCATTTTGGAGCTTAAATGAAGATATTTTGAAGATTACTATTCTGAAGACTAATACGCCGTATCCATCAAGGAAGATACAACGTATCCGTGCCTGCACTCACCAAAAACCACAAAGGAAAGAAGATCAATACGTCGTATCCAGACGATGTCAATACGCCATATTCAATGTATAGTATGTGAATATTCTAAAAGATATCAAACCTGGTCCCTAATCCAAGAAACCCCCAATACGCCGTACCAATCCCTTGGATACGCCGTATCGAACCGACTTCCAGACCATATAAATACAAAACTCAAAAAATGAGTTTTAAGTGTGCTAAATTATATTCTCGATATCTAAACCACAAAAGTCGATTTTCAGAAGAGAAAAAGAGCAGAAAAGGTCTTGCAACGCATTCCAATCCATAGAAGATTGTAATTCCATATACTTTAGTAATCATTCAGTTTTTGGTATCATTCGTTAACTTGGTTAGTTTACCTTGGCTAAATAATTGCTCTTGTATTTATTATCATGAAGATCTGAATGTTTGGTATTGTTTATCTCGATTTCTTGATTTATCGTTGAATGCTTGTTTGTGTTTATCAATTTATACTTGTTTACGTGCTTTTGTATGCGACCTATCATTCAACTAGATCTAGTGATACGGACCAAGTAATCTAGAGTCTGGGATAGCTCTCCATATAGTGATTTATACATCTAGAATAATAGGATCACAAGTATTGTTCTGCTAAATCTGTGTCTTGGATACGCTTCAGGCTTAACTAGTTAATTGGATATTGCCAATAGTTTATTGAACGTGTTGACTAGAAGGTGAACCTAGACAATTCAACAAATAACGTATTGATTCCATTGGATAGTTGTACAAGTGGACTACTAGAGTATAAATTGCCGTTAAGCGATAAGTGGGTAAAGTCTCTATGAGCTAGGGTTTAACAAGATCACCATTGCTTTAATCCCTAAGATAGATTATAATCAGAAAATAAGGATGCTTTATGCGGATGCTTTAATTGTGACAGAATTAATGTGTCTAGGTCTTAGGAAGAAGTCTCACCTAAGTCTTAAGAATGATATGCCACCTCGAGAGAAGAAATCATTGCACTTAATAAACAAACCAACGTTCTAATCGGATTAATAATGGTTAATACAGTTTTATATCATAAGGCTCGACCACTCTTTTATCTTCTGTTAATTAGCTTGCGTGGGTTAAAGTGTCTTGAATTGATTGTAGTCACCGACCAAACTCGTGCTAGTCTCTCAGGCTGAAACCCCCCTTTTACCTGTTAGAATTAGGATTAGAACTAACATAGGATTAGCATAGGTTTGACTTAGATTAGAATTAACTTAGAGTAGATAACCAAAATATAAATAAATTGAGAGATTTAACATCGCTTTAAGTGATCGACACCCTACTTACCACGAATCTACCACCGACCGGGTACACTGCCCGTTAAAGTGTTGTTTTTTATTAAGTCGGCAAAATATAAATTTAAAACTTGAACTATCATAAAGAAACACCACACAATGACACGATCAGGGAACAATCATATAAGGGGTAAGGTAGTATGAAGACTGTTACCCATGGTATCTTTTTACACAATCACGTTTACCTAGACATATCAATAGCGATACAGACAAAAGCTGGTTTTCTAGAGCTTAACGCACACATCCATCAACAAGAAGCAATAGGAAACAAGAACTATAAACTATAATCAATTAGACTCATTGAATCTGTCATAAACAACAAGATCTAATCAATTAATGACAAGGTTCATGCATTTCTAAATAAATACTAAATGAATTAGCCAAGCATACTCAAGTAAGAAAAATCATAATTAACAAAAGGAATTAAAGACATGAATTAAGATAGATATGATAATCAAACCATTACAAGATGTTTATGGATTGAATTTGGTCTTCTAAGTTGCTGGAGAAACACCTACCCAAACCCTAGAATTGGACTTAGGGTTGGGGGCTTGATAAAAATGAAGTTATGAGGTTGTATTTATAGGCAAAACCTAAACCGACCTTCATGACAGCATCACCAATAACATGTGACGCCGTCACCATGATATTTTTCGCATAGTTGTAGATTTTCTCGTTCTGAACGCGTGGGCTGTTGAATCGTCGAAATCCGAGTTCGTATGAAGGAGTTTTGATCAAAACAATATCTGGTACTTCACGCGCGCGTTAAATGATATTCTTAATCTCATGACCAGGAATCTTCTTGAGTTCCTTTAGGTCGTCCAAGTTCTAACAGCCTCACCAATGTACCGACGTCGTCGCTTCGTAAATCATGACGGCGTCGCTTTATGCTTGCGACGTCGTCTCCACGCTCTGTAAGCATAATTTTCAAGAGATTTTAGTGTAGGTCTGTAGTCTTGTCCGTTTCTTCTCTAAATGAGCCCAAGTCACGTGTATTTTCTTCAAATGCCTTCTAAATGCTAAATATCAGAAAAGGAATGATTAAGTACCTATTTTGGGCATAAATGCACGATTTAGGAGGTTAAATGATCTCGAAAAAGTGTATAAAATGACACTTCATCAAATACCTCTATACTTGGGATTTGCTTGTCCTCAAGCAAATGGGCTTTTCTACCTAGACAATAGCAGTATTAGGGTCATTTAACCTACTCTTCAAAAGTATTTTACATCACAACCTTCTAGACCTCGTAATAATAACATGGAAAGTATATACTAGCACCTCACATAAGTGTTTGAGATTCTCTCTTTCACTCGGTTGTATAATAAATTATAACATAATAGGGGAAACAGAAAATCAACACTCATTACCTGTCATAGCATATAGATTACCATAGGCTTGGTAAAGGATCAAACCTCTACCGCTAGGCGCAAGCATTATTCATTACTATCTAAGAGGTCTTTTTAAAGGGTTTTGAGGTGTAGGTGTAAGATAACATATAATAGAAACGGAAATGGATGAGATACATTTGGGTGGCTTTGAGTAAATTTGGAATGGAAGGGTTAGCTAATTATTTACACGAATACACATTGGTTTGGTTGCTAAGCCAAGACTCGAACGAAGATATACAAACTCTACACAACTCTACATCAATCTCTTTCTTTTTCTTTCCTGTTTTTCTATTTTTTTTAATAACATAATACATCACAACATGGGGTTTATAACACGTACCCCTACACTTAAGCTTTTTTACATGCTCGATATTTACAATCTAACTAATGACCCGATTTGAGGTGGATCAAAATAACATGGAGATCATCTAACAAACGTATGGGGGTATTGACTTAACTTTTCTTTCCCATTCTTTCTCGAAATAAATACTACCATGAATCCCAATCATCCCAAAATGGTATTTACAAGGATAAGGATTTAGCAACCGTGTACTTAATAATTAACTTGGGTTAAGACAATAATGTATTAAAAGTGAATACATACAAGGTAGGCTAAGGCGATTTGGGTGTAACGATTGGTTTAAGGGTGACAATGCTCTTCATTAATAGTCTGGCTTAACCAGCAAATTACAAGAACCATGAAAAAGGATACGCTCGGACGGTTGTACTAGGGGTATCCTGCACTAAAAATGAGTGCATGGCAAGGGTGTGGGATAGTTATATGATCGGGGTGACCATCATAACAATTACAGGTTCAAAACATGGGTTAATCCTAATTCCTCTTATCAAGCAAATCGTAATACTTACTATGCGGTCTCGAGATGCATCACAATAACAAGTTCTAGAATTTAATATACTACCGGTACACTCATATAGTTTAAACCGATCTCAATGCTCCAAAAAAGGTGACAAAACCATATATACACATCCGTAATGACAAAATAGATACACATGATTGCTCACTCCTTAACTCGAGAAAGCTAAGGGTATAAACTATCTTGGGTATCAATAATAGATACTTGAATTCCTATAGATCTAAAGGCGAATCTTACATTTTTGGGATGGAATTCTGAGGGTTTTTGTGCTAGTCATATACATTCCTATCCATGAGACTCTATTAATACTCGGTTTTCGTCGGTATGTGTCATAAAAAAAATTCAAATTTTGGTCAAAATTACATTTTTATGCTATGTTTCGATATATTACCCATCATTTTAAGGACAAGGCAAATGGAAAATGAAGAAATAGTTTCTAAGGCTTATTTTCTCCTTACACTTAAGTTGAACATTGTCCCCAACGTTCTATAGAAGTACCCGTAAGAACAAATAAAGGGAAAAGAAAACAAGTAAAAGAAACTAGTATTCCCCTGGTTTGCTCAATAATGGAGAAGAAACATGCGATAACTGGTTAAATCGTCCTCCAAGAATCATCCAATGAAACTTCTTAAGAACTTCCAAGCTTCTTCTCGTCAAATATATCATGTAAATCAAAGACAAAGACAACTACACCAAGCGTAAAATCAATGAGTGAATGTTAAATACAACCTTATTAACTACGTTTAGACTCTACGAAAGCAATAAAGATAGGATGAATGTGTTAACGTAATCATGGTTTTCTGCAGGGTTATGAAAGAATTACAAATTTGAAATATTACACAAGTTATATTTTCAAAAATACTTAAAATTTCAAATTTTCTGTAGCTGGGCTCATGACACCGTCTGGAAAATCCTGACGTCGACACAACAGATGACCTAACGGCGTCGCGTGCAAATCGTGACGCCGCCTCCACAATATGAGAAAATTCAGTTTTTGTTTTTGATGTAAAATTTCTTGTACGCAATCTTATGAGTTATTTCCTGTATGAATTACTGCATAAACCATGAAAAACAGTTAACACAATCATATGACTCAAAACAAACACACAAGACACACGACATTCCTAAATGCATTAATTTAAAATGCTAGGTTGCCTTTCAAAAAGTACTTGTTTTTGTTCGACTCACGAGCCTGACTCTATGCTTATTTGACGCGTAAAAGGTGGGTCTCCCCTACACTTGAGGTTAAGTGTGGGTGATAGTAGCGATACATACCATTTCGATGGAAGTATGCCACGTAGGTTAAAGGTGGTGTGTGAATGCTCAAGTACCTTCATCCTAAAACTACCTGGATCCTTTGGTTTGATGGGTGGATTTGAAGTTAGAGAAAAATTATGACAAATAATCGGGGTTATGTCATTCTTATAAAGATTATTCTTCAACGATTCTTTATCCATTCTGGTTCCCATCATCTTTATCTCGACTGCATCTTCATCTTCGTACTTAAGCTTATTTTCCTCAAATGAATGAAGTAATGACATTTTGAGGTTGGAATTTAGGTATTGGTGAGGGGTTATATAGTTAGTGGGTTCAATCTTAGATATCATTAAGACCCTATGCACCATGGTAGGCTTGAGTATTTCAGGGGTTACGGTAGGGGTGTGAGTAGGAAATCTAGTAATCTTTTCTATTTTTATGGAATGAGCTCGTTGTGCTTCTATTTTGACCTTTAGGGTTACTATTAAACTATCTGCAAGATACATAAATGTGTCTTTTGTTTTTCTCATATCTTCCTCCAATTGCCTAACTTAATCCTCCTGTTGATCAACTAAACTTAGTATTCGTCCCTTTAATTCCTCCTGATAATGCCTTTTGGGAAACGTGAATCCTACCTCATACTCCAATAGTACTTCATTCCTCATTAATGATTCTACTCGACACTCCATACTTTCTAACTCCTGTTCCAGATTAGCATCTATGTAGTCAGGACTTTCTGGTTCGTTCTACTTTTCTTCTTCGTATTAGGCTAAATCCTTGATGGTTTTCCATGCTTCTTTCGGCCTTAATTTTCTAAGTCTCCCGCCTGCTGCATAGTCAATGGCCATCTTAGTGGTGTAGTCGACATGATCATAAAAGATTTGAACTTGAAGCCATAGATCAAGACCATGATGAGGGACTTTTTAGAGTAAGTCCTTAAAACGAGTCCACGCATCGCAAAGAGATTCATTTTGATGTTGTTGGAACATCAAGATATCTTTTTGAAGTTTAGCAGTTCTTCCTGGTGGGAAAAACTGTGCAAGGAAACGAGTGGTGAGATCATCCCAAGTTGAGATGGATCTTGCAGGTAGACGATCAAGCCAATTGATGGCTTGGTCACGAAGAGAAAAGCAGAATAGATGCAAACGAGTGGTATTTCTTGTAGCACCATTAAGGTCAATGGAATCTACAATTATGAGAAAGTCTTTAAGATGTTGGATCGGGTCTTCGGACATAAGTCTGTAGAATTCACATCCGTTTTGCACCAACCGGATGGTGTCGGATCTCAAGGGGGACACCTTGGCTCCATCGGGAAGCTCAATGGCGTTTCGGTAGCCCTCGTGACTAGGTCGGGAGTAATCTCCTAAGGTATGGTGTCGGTTTGAATTTTCGTCTCCTATGATGGTCAACGAAAGAGTGGGGTTGGTTACGAACAAAAGAAACAAAGAAGATATAGACTAAAAGAAAGCTACTTGACAAGAAATTAAATCTCACTTGATAGGAATCTTGTGAGTAGACCTAAGCTAGATTGAATTTGAAACCTACACTATTGCCCGGTAACGACGCAAAAAAACTTGATGCGGTTGTCGTAAGGGACTTCTACATGAAGTTTTACAACTCCCTAGGCAGTGTACCTAACCATTGTAGTGTAATATAGGCAAGGCTCGGGGGTTGTTATCGTTCTCTAGGGGAATAGCACTGTGAAGGCCAGATCGAATGTTCACTAAGGTCTAAGGGTTGAAGGAAGATTCTTTTTGTGTTTTTATATTTAATGAAAGCAAGTAAATTCTGGTTTTAGAGAGGTTTTGGTTTTAAGCTAATTAATTACTAATAAACTAAATAACAATTATACAATGAAGCGTATTCACCTGGGATGCACTACTCCTTGCTAGCTATCCAATTCTACCTATTACTTTGTCACACTTAAGATGTAATGTGTAAGTATTTCCTAATTCATGAACGGATTACACGAACCCGCCGTCTATGTAATATTCCGTTAGGGCAACGCACAAGTAAGGTAGTATGAAGACTATTACAAGGCGCCTAAGAGTATATTACATGCAATTGAAATATATTAAGAGGGATCAACCATATAAGGGGTAAGGTAGTATGAAGACTGTTACCCATGGTATCCTTTCTACACAATCACGTTTACCTAGACATATCAACAGCGATACAGACAAAAGCTGGTTTTCTAGAGCCTAACGCACACATCCATCAACAAAAGGCAATAGGAAACAAGAATTATAAACTATAATCAATTAGACTCATTGAATCTATCACAAACAACAAGATCTAATCAATTAATGACAAGGTTCATGCATTCTTAAATAAGTACTAGATGAATTAGCCAAGCATACTCAAGCAAGAGAAATCATAATCAACAAAAGGAATTGAAGACATGAATTAAGATAGATATGATAATCAAACTATTACAAGATGTTTATGGATTGAATTAGGTCTTCTAAGTTGCTGGAAAAACACCTACCCAAACCCTAGAATCAGACTTAGGGTTGGGGGCTTGATAAAAATGAAGTTATGAGGTTGTATTTATAGGTAAAACCTAAACCGAACTTCATGACGGCGTCACTAATAACATGTGATGCCGTCACCATGACATTTTTAGTGTAGTTGTAGATTTTCTCGTTCTGAACACATGGGCTATTGAATCATCGAAATCCGAGTTCATATGAAGGAGTTATGATCAAAACAATATTTGATACTTCACGCGCGCGTTAAATGATATTCTTAATCTCGTGACACCGAATCTTCTAGAGTTCCTTTAGGTCGTCCATGTTCTGATGGCGTCACCAATGTATTGACGTTGTCGCTTCGTAAATCATGACAGAGTCGCTTTATGCTTGCGACGTCGTCTCCACGCTTTATAAGCATAATCTTCAAGAGATTTTGGTGTAGGACCGTAGTCTTGTCTGTTTCTTCTCCAAATGAGCCCAAGTCACGTGTATTTTCTCTAAATGCCTTCCAAATGCTGAATACCTGAAAAGGAATGATTAAGTACCTATTTTGGGCATAAATGCATGATTTATGGGGTTAAACGACCCCGAAAAAGTGTATAAAATAACACCTCATTAAATACCCCTATACTTGGTATTTGTTTATCCTCAAGCAAATGGGCTTTTCTACCTAGACAATAACAGTATGAGGGTCATTTTACCTACTCTTTAAAAGTATTTTATAACACAACCTTCTAGACCTTGTAATTAAAAGCACGGAAAGTAAATACTAGCACCTCACATAAGTGTTTGGGATTCTCTCTTTCACTCGGGTGTATAATAAATTATAACAAAAGGGGGAAACAGAAAATCAACACTCATTACCTGTCATAACATATAAATTAACATAGGCTTAGTAAAGGATCAAACTTCCACCGCTAGGCGCAAGCATTATTTATTACTATCTTAGAGGTCATTTTAAAGGGTTGTGGGGTGTAGGTGTAAGATAACATATAATGGAAACGGAAATGGATAGGATACATTTGGGTGGCTTTGGGTGAATTTGGAGTGGAAGGGTTAGCTAATTATTTACACGAATACACGTTGGTTTGGTTGCTAAGCCAAGACTCGGACGAAGATATACAAACTTTACACAACTCTACATCAATCTCTTTCTTTTTCTTTTCTATTTTTCTCTTTTTTTTGAATAACATAATACATCACAACATGGGGTTTATAACACGTACCCCTACACTTGAGCTTTTACATGCTCGATATTTACAATCTAACTAATGACCCGATTTGAGGTGGATCAAAATAACATGGAGATCATCTAACAAACATATGGGGGTATTGACTTAACTTTTCTTCCCCATTCTTCCGCGAAATAAATACTACCATGAATCCCAATCATCCCAAAACAGTATTTACAAGGATAAGGACTTAGCAACCGTGTACTCAAATAATTAACTTGGGTTAAACACAATAATGTACTAAAAATGAGTACATACAAGGTGGGCTAAGGCGATTTGGGTGTAACGATTGGTTTAAGGGTTAACAATGCTCTTCATTAATAGTCCGGCTTAACCAAAAAATTACGAGAACCATGAAAAAGGATAGGCTCGGAGGGTTGTACTAGGGGTATCCTGCACTAAAAGTGAGTGCATGGCAAGGGTGTGGGATAGTTATATGATCGGTGTGACCATCATAACGTTATAGGTTTAAAACATGGGTTAATCCTAATGCCTCTTATCAAGCAAATCCTAATACTCACTATCCCCGGCCCTGATCTCGTGATGTATCACAATATAACAAGTAATAATTTAATATACTACCGTTAACATAAAACCCTCTCATAACCTAAAGTAACCAATACAAATGTACCAAAAAGAAAAAGTGTCAAAAACCACGCATACACATCTGTAATGATGGAATAAACACACATGATTGCTCACTCCTTAACTCGAACAAGTTAAAGGTATAATATCTAAAGGCGAACCTCACATTTTTGAGGGTGGAATTTGAGGGTTTTTATGCCAGTAATACAAATTTCTATCCACGAGACGCTATTAATACTCAGTTTTCATCGATACGTGTCGTAAAAAATTTTAAATTTTGGTAAAAATCACCTTTTATGCTATGTTTTGATATATTACCCATCATTTTAAGGACAAAGAAAATGGCAAATGAAAAAATAGTTTCTAAGGCTTATTTTCCCCTTACACTTAAGTTAAACATTGTCCCAAATATTCTTTAGAAGTACCCGTTAAAATGAATACATAGTGAAATAAAAAACAAGTAAAAGAAACTATAACAACTCCCATTGTTTTAGCTCAAACAATAATGGAGAAGAAACATGGATAACTACTGGATAAACGTCATCCAATAATTGTATAATGAAACTTTCTAAGAACTTCCAAGCTTCTTCTCATCAAATATAACCTGTAATAAAAGACAAAGACAACTATACCAAGCATAAAATGTGCGATATACAGATATACAATATGAATTTAGGGTTTGACTCGATAAAGCAGTAAAGATAAGATGAGAGAATTGTCAAACTTATTGGTTTTGCAGGTTTATAACAGAATATTTCATACTTTAAATGTTATGCAAGTTTTATTTTCAAAAATAATTAAAAACTTAAGTTTTCTAGACCTGGGCGTTTGACGCCGTCAGGAGAATCCTGACCCCGTCGTAGGTGTCATGGTGACGGCGTCGCGTGTAAATCGTGACGCTGTCTCCACGTTTTGTGAAAACGAAATTTTTGTTTTTGATAAAAAAAAAATTCCTGCACTTGATTCCATAAGTTAATTCCTGTACAAATGGCTGCATAAAACCTGAGATTTGACAATTTACTCATATGACTTGAAACTGACGCGAATTAATCTAAACAATTCATTTAACATGTTTGAATTTGGCTCAAAAGCCAGATAAATTCCCCTACACTTATTATTTGCAAAATACCTTTGATTACAAGATAGTTTAAACATAATAAAACAAATAGTAAAGAATTAAAACACATAAGACACTCCTAATATGCGATAAAATTAAATATTGGGTTGCCCCCAAGAAGCGTTTTTCTTTATTTACGAGTCTCGTAGCTAGACTCGAAGTCACATGTTCTTACGTGACTTCTCCTTCTTCTTTCATTCCTCCCTTAGTTGTAATAAGAGTGGGATGCTTGCCTTTGAAATTTTTTCTCCTCCATTGGTTGAACTCCATCTCCCTTTCCAAGTGAAGCTTTATCTTTTCTTCCCATTTTAGGACTAGCCTATTCACTGTCATAGTAGGGGCTATGGGCTCTATGTCATTCTTGACTCCTTTCTCGGGCATACCGGGGGAATTAGGTACCCTATTGAAACTTATCTTACTATTTCCAGATCTTAGAGTTATGGTGCCTTTATCAATCTTAATTGCGGCCTTGGCCGTTGTCAGGAATGGTGTTCCTAAGATGAAAGGCCTTTTTTCGTTTTCTTTGATATCCAAATCACAAAATCTATAGGATATACATGTTCAGCGACCTCAACTAATACGTCCTCAACAATTCCTAAAGGGTAAATGGACGAGTGGCTAGCTAGTGAGAGTCTAATGTCTGTCTCAGCAGGCATCTCGTTAGTAAGTTTCATGTAAGTGGAGTAGGGCATGACATTCACATCGGACCTTTGATAGACGAGGGCGTTCACGTGCTTAAGGCCCCCTATGCTGCAAGGTATTTTGAAATTCCCTCTAACGTCCTCCTTTTTTGTTATTTTCTTTTTGAGGATCGCTTCATAAACAGGCCCCCGAGGCAACACATTATATGTATTTCCTTTTACCTTCCTAACTTGGGCCCTAGACAGAGAGTCATTGAACCTATTATTATCGACTAGTCCCTCAATTAGTTTTTCATTAATCTAATGCTTCAGGTAATATTCTACAGGCTGAGAACTGAGTACTTCTTCCACTTCTTTCCTTTCAGCCTTTTTTATCGGTTTATTTTTATTTTCATTACTCCTTTCGGCTCCCATCACTGGTATTTCCGTTTATGTTACGGTAGGATTTTCAGTGTTGTCGAGTGTCTCATCCGTCTTGTCACTCTTTTCTTCCTCTCCTTTTGCTAGGGGGGAGAGATAGAGTTTTCGATTCTTGGTGACAGGGAATTTGGCTTTCTTCCCTTATCAATTATTTTCAAAGCTCTGCTGGTCATGAGGTTCCTTAGATGTCCGAACATTTCGTTATTTTGTTGTTGATCTCTCGAATTTGCTTGAAATGGCGTTCTCAAAATTCCCTATTCTTTCAGAGTGTGTTGCCCATGTAGTCCCTTATTCAAGCCTCAAAAGTAGTCAATAGTTTAGGGTTGGAGGGCATCGGACCTGTACGTTCACGGAAAGTACTCTCGCGCGCTCGCGGACTCGCTAGCGCTCTATGGCTCATTATGCTTTGCGGTGCGACGGTTTGGAATAGGATGCTTAGCATGAAGCATGAGGGATGTGTGTTGAGCTCTTAAGGGTTGGTTTCGCGATCTATTTAGTATGAAGTTAATCTGGTCTTCGAGCTCAAGAAGTCTTTGGTCAGGCATTTTTGAGATGCCTTGAAGTGTAGAAATAGACTTGACCGGTTTGACCAATTCTTTCATGTCATTCCAACCCTCATGGTCGTAGAGAGCGAGGTTCTCAATGATTTCCCAAAATCCGTCGGAATTTTTATTAAGGAGTTTGCCGCCGGCGACGCGGTCAATCTCGCACTTAAGATGAAAGGAGACATGATCATAAAGAATTTGGGTTTGAAGCCAACGATCGATGCTGAATGGAGGGACTTTTTGTCGATGTCCTTTAACTCTACGCTCGCGCACATCGCGCATTCGGATCGAGATTTCTCCATGATGTTGTTGGAACATCAAGATATCATTGTGGAGTTTTGCGGTCCTTCCCGTGGAAAGAATTGAGCAAGGTATAAATTGGGTTGTAAGATCCTCCCAGGTGGTGTTGGATCCGGTAGAAGTCGTTCAAGCTAAATTCTTTTCTCATTTGGTTTTGGTTTTTTGGTTTCATTTCTAATGTTTTTTTTTCTATTGTTTCGTTTTTGTTATTCGACCGCCCCCCTATTCCTTTTTTCCTTCACTTTTTTTCCTTTTTCTATATTTTTTTCCACTTTTTTTTTTTTAGTCCTGTTTTTTTTTTGTCGTGATTTGATTTTTCCTTATTTTTTTTATATTGTTGTTTTTTTTTTTTTTTGTTATTTAAAGTGTTATGTGTTTTTATTTTTCACTTTCACTGGATTTTTTATTCTGTGCATTCAGCCTTTCTTTTCTCCTGCTTTTTTTTTTTACATCTATTTCTTTTTTTTTTTTATTTTTAATTTTTTTTTTTTTTTTTATATCGTGTTTTCTTTTACTTTATATCCACTTCTGTTTTCTTTTTTCACACCTTTATTTTTTATTCTCTTTTCTTTTCCCACCCTCCCTCTTCTCTGTACCCTAACTTAGTCGAGATGGGAAAATTGAATATACGCTAGGCGGTTTCTTTCCCTATTTTCACCGTCAAGGTCAAGTGAGTCTACTAGTTTTAGGAAATCCTTGAGGTGTTGGTTTGGATCCTCGGACCGAAGTCCGTAAAATGAGCATTTGTTTTGCACCAACCGGATGGTGTCAGATCGAAGAGGTACCACGTTTGTTCCTTACAGGGAGCTCGATGGTATTCTTATAGCCCTCGTGGCTAGGTTTGGAGTAGTCTCCAGAGTTAGGATAGGATTCTAGTCTCCATGATGGTGGACGAGAATGGGTACGAAGCAGATAAACTAAAAAGAAGGATAGACTACGAGACTCTCGCTCGCTCTTATGGAGAAAATTAAACTTACTTGAAGTATAGATTAAAGCACGTATATGAACTAAGTTTAATCACTAAGATCAAAACCTAACTATTCCCCGCGCAGCGGCGCCAAAATTGTTGCGGTTGTCGTACAAGGACGTCTACAGAAGTTTTCAATCCTTAGCATTGTACCTAGCCGTTGTAGTGTAGTCTAGGAAAAGGACTCTGGGGTTGTTATCGTTCTTAGGAGAATCGGATGGGAAGGCTTGTTGACCACGGTCTAACAGAATTCTAAGGGTTGAGAGAAGATTCTTTTTGTATTTTTGTGTTTTATGAAAGCAGGTAAAATCATATATTTGAGAGGTGGTTTTGGTTTTAGCTATTAAACTAAATATTAAACTAAGCTACTGATGATAACAATATAATAAAAGATTTTGTTTATTTAATCATGTATTCTCCCTATCGCTCGTTGCTTCTCCTAGTGTGATGCTTCGCGAGCACTCACTGTTGGCGCTCGCGCTCGCACACGCTCGCGCGCTACTCGTTATTTTCTAAGTCATGAACGTTATTAATATTTGTTAAGGCAACGCACAAGTAAAGGTTGTCGTAAGACTATTACAAGGCCCCTAAGGAGTATATTAAATGCATTTGAATAATATATTAATAGTGGAATAAACACATATAAGGCCAAAGGTAGTATGAAGGACTGCTTACCCGGATGGTATCCTTTCACACGATCATGTTCTCCTAGAATATCAACAACGATACAGACAAAAAGCTGGTTTTCTAGACTAAACATGCCTATTCATCACAAGAAGCAACACCACTAAGATTTTACATGTATGTTTCTTACAATCATAAATAAACACAAAGAAGGTTTAGCCAAGCTGTTAGAGTAAAAGTCAAGAAAATAAGAATCTACACAAACATGGGCAAATATTGAATGATTATGATTAAGTCTTACATGATTAACACATGAATTGATGCAAGTACAATAGTTTAAAACATATCTTACTTGATTAAAACATGAATTGAAGGAAGTACAATAGGGTTTTGAGGCCCTAAAATCATCCCTAATAGCTGCTAAATGAACTAGGGTTCGCCCCTTTCTTTTACTCTAAAGTTACACACTTAAAACCCTAACAACGGATTTGTATTTATAGGAAAATTGCTGCGACGACGTCGCGTGTTAATCGTGACGCTGTCATTAATAGAATATTCTAGATAATGGGTTGGGTCGTACAATCTGACGCCGTTCAGAGATCTTGTGACGCCGTCTTGAGATGGGTTGTGACGGCGTCACGTGTAATCTGTGACGCCGTCTCCAGCTTTTAGTAGAAAATCTTGAGAGATGTTGGTGTAGGTTCGTAGTCTTGTCCGTTTCTTATCCAAATGAGACCAAGTCACGTGTATTTCCTCCAAATGCCTTCCAAATGCTAAATACCTACAAAAGAACGATTAAGTAACTATTTTGGGCATAAACACACGATTTAGGAGGTTAAACGACCCCGGAAAGTGTATAAAATGACACCTCATCAAGGTACAAGGCAAGGTTAGTGGCCAAAGGATTTCACCAAAAGGAAGGTATTGACTACACAAAAACTTTAGCACCAATAGCCAAAATGGTAACTATTAGAACCTTACTAGTTGTGGCAGTCTCAAATGATTGGATCATTGAACAATTAGATGTTAACAATGCTTTCCTACATGGTGATCTACATGAAATGTATATATGCAGATTCCTCAAGGCTACAGTCACTCTTTATCTCCTAACACAATCTGCAAGCTCACTAAATCCCTTTATGGTCTAGAACAAGCTAATAGACAATGGTTTGAAAAGCTTACAACTTTCCTCATCTCCATTGGTTTCAAACAAAGCTATGTGGACACATCCTTATTCTCTCTCAACAAAGATGGCAAATTTACTTCCCTTCTTGTATATGTGGATGATATCCTAATAGCAGACAATGACAAGAAGACCATCCAAGAGAACAAGGCTAATCTTAATGAGAAGTTCAACATCAAAGACTTAGGTACTCTACATTACTACCTTGGAATTAAATTTCTCAGAAACTTAAAAGGCCTTGCAATGACTCAAAGAAAATATGCCACAGACCTTATCACCTATACAGGACTGCTTCACTCAAAACCATTAGCCACACCACTTGATCCCATAGAACACTGGTTGGAAAACTCATATATCTAACAATCATTATCCTTTTATTACTGCTCGACAAAAATCTGGTGATCTTGCTTTCTTAGCACAAGCTCTTAGTCAATTCCTTCAAAATCTTAAGATATGTCAAACTCACAACCTCATAAGGATTGTTCTTCCCTGCAAACAATAATCTTCAAATGATAGTATTCTGTGACAGTGATTGGGCAAGTTGTCCTTACTCTAGAAGATCAGTGATTGGTTATGGTGTTTTCCTAGGCTCAAGTCTTATCTCCAAGAAATCTAAGAAGCAGCTGGTGATATCAAGATCCTCCACAGAAGTTGAATACAAAGCTCTTGCAGACACTACATGTGAAGTTACCTGGCTCAAATGTCTTCTCAAAGAATTTCAGGTCTTAATCACTACTCTAATACCCATTATGTGTGACAATACTTCATCTATTTCTCTTTCTTCCAACCCAGTTCATCATGCCAGGACAAAAACATTGAAATTGATTGCCATTTTGTGAGAAATAAGGTCAAAGAAGGAGTCATTCTTCCAACGTATGTTTCTACCAAAGATCAAGTGGCTGACATTCTCACCAAATGGCTTAGTAAACCTCTCTATTATAATAATCTATCCAAGTTAGGCTTGTGTAATACACAATGCTAACTTATGAGGGGGGGTGATGTAATACACAGAACCAAACACTCTGTTAATTCTGTTTCAGCAATGCGGAGAAGTCCAAACACCCCACATTCTCTACACAAGATGAGGATTCTACTTAACAAGAGCATGGTCAAGTGTAACAGAATGTAAAAGCTATAGCTTAGTTAGTCAGTTAGTTTATAGCTTATAGATTTAGCTTGTTAGTTGTTAGAAGTAGTATTTATAGCCATTGGGTTGTAACAATTCATTCTTAGATTTGTAATTCACTTTTCCCTCCCAATAATACTGATAACGCCTTAATTATAAATGTTTTCGGCGACGTTATTTATATATATTTCATTATTTCTTGTGAACTTTTGATAGTTAATAAGCATGAAATATGTGCAGGTTCACTTGAAGAAAGTCCAAGCTCAAATATGCTCAAAATACAAGTGTTTATACCTTATGGAAGTCTAGCTAGAAGATTATAGAGAATAAAGACCAAACTTATGACCAAGTACGCCGCACTTTTCCTCAAGTACGTCATACTTCAGTCTAAAAGAAATGAAGCAGTAAATACTAGAAATATGTCGCACTTTTATATAAGTACGCCACACTTCATCTCAGAATTAATGATTTAGAACTGACATAAGGCAAAGTACGCCGTACTTTTTATTAAGTAGGTCGTACTTCACCCTTTTCTGAGCCTATAAATAGAGACAAAATTCGACCATTTGAAGATATCAATCCATAAAATCTATCACACATACTTCCCATCTGATCTCCAAAAGTACTCTATCCTTCCTTGGTGTTTCAAGAACGCGACCACGACAAGACGAACATCGAGAAGACGGGTTTAATAATATTTAGTATATTACGGGTTTTTGAATAAGGATTTGATACTTGTAATCAGGTTGTCTTGTGATCCCTTACCTATCCGAATCTCGTATGTATTTCATTTCCCTAATTAACTTTGTTATTATGAACTACGTAGCCATGAGAGGCTAAACCTCTTATGACTACTCGGTTATGCTAATATAATAAAGAAGTATTTGGTATTATTGTTATCTTGTTAATCTTAAGCTTACATTGAGATCCTATCGTGTCTAATCTTATCAACTTTTTTCATCGACTTTGATTGTATACTCATAACAGTATAGGTTGAAAGCCCGTTGTGAACTATATAGTTTTAAAGATTTGTCTACGATCTTTATCGTTTGGTTGGATAAATCTGATTACCTTAATTGATAAGCAAAATAGATTTGATATAATAGTAACTTGGTTATTTGTGTGACACACTTAATTAAGTTAACTAATATAAGTCTTAAGTTAAAAACAATTAATTTATGAAAACGTTTTTTGACGAAGAAACCTTTTTATAAACTAAACAACTCAAATAGAAGATCACGGTTATACCATTGCTATAGAATTATATGAAGCTATCTGAGTAGTCATGTTCCTTTATCATTAAATCTCCCCATTATCAGTTATCCGTTAAAGTTTTTATAAGTTGTTTAAATTATTGTGATTATACGAACATAATCAAATCCCTGTGGACGCCCTGGTCTTCCCCTAAAATCTATACTACATACAGGGGTAATACTTTTCCCGTGTGTTTCTTTATAAATTAACCGGTAATTCTAGTCTTATAAAATTAAAACTATTAAAACACATC
This sequence comes from Tanacetum coccineum, assembly GCA_026074375.1. Classification (NCBI taxonomy): domain Eukaryota; kingdom Viridiplantae; phylum Streptophyta; class Magnoliopsida; order Asterales; family Asteraceae; genus Tanacetum; species Tanacetum coccineum. The sequence continues at coordinate 24,204 of BQNB010020437.1, read as the reverse complement.
AAAGTTTTTGGCGTCGTTGTCGAAGATTTTAAACTGTTCTATAATCACTTCTTAGTTTTTCAAACAAATATTAATCACTTTTCCCCCAAAATATCATTCAACTCGCTTTTTGTAGTCATAAAGTTTTCCCTAAAACGTTTTTAAAGATCTAATCTCAAACATCTCACTTTGGATGCATACACGTGTCGCCAATTCTGAACTTGTCGAACCACTAGCTGAACCTGAACGAACCCTGAATCGTAGACTTCGTCGACGAAACAGGCGAGTTCCGCTCGAACGAAGAAATGAACGACCCGAACACCCACGAATATCTACCCTCCTGTCCTTGATATAAATCATTTCTGTCATTTTCTAAATCTTCTTCAAAATTTTAATCCTATGGGTGACGAACCTATGTGGGTTGCCGACCATGTTGTCGCCTCGACTCCCGGTCCCGCAATCGTTATTCCTGAAACCGCAAACGAATTTTCCATTAAAGGAAATCACTTGACTCTTGTCAAAGGAAACCAATTTAATGGTAGAATCAAAACCGATCCTCACAAAAACATTTACAAATTCCTCGGTGTATGTGATATGTTCAAATACAAAGAAACCAAAAATAAAGTCGTTCGCCAAATGATGTTTCCCCTATCACTCACGGATGAAGCAAAAACTTGGTTGGATGAACTCAATGAAGGAACCATCGAATCATGTGATGAACTTCGTACAGCTTTTATAAGCCAATTCTTTCCCCCAGCTTTATTCGACTGACTCCTTGGAGAAATCCGAGCATTTTCCCAACATGAACACGAAACTCTAACCGATGTTTGGCTTCGTATGAAAGACATGCTCAGGAAACTTGTGCCATGGTTTCCAATCTCACAAAAAGGCAATATCATAAAAAACTTCTTTTATCACCAGCCTTAAGAAAACAACCAAGAAGTCTAAAATGCCGCAGGTGGCGGGTTATTTTCCTTTACCAAAACCCCAAATCAAAGCCTATCAACCTCCTCGAAGACATTAGTCTTATTAAAACTCGATTGGGCTAAAAAACCCAAAAACCTAAACCATCTCTCAAGAAAACTATACCTTTCGCCCCGAATGAAGGCCAGACAAAGTAATTCCAATACTGATATAAATTATGGCAAGACAATGGATGCCCCGTGGCCATAAAAACAAGAGATGCTCAGTACACAGAAAGAATTCCAATCTCGTACCAAATGTAATTCACTATGGAGGTAATCACCCAACCGCGGAGTGTAACGGATGAGATAATTAAAACCCTTTTTAATGTCTCATGAAGAAGCAAGCAAAATTCCATGCAAACCTTCCGAGTACATGTTTTTTTTACAAATGATTACCATGACAATGACTCAAATCACGATAATTGGGGGTAGGTTCAAACGGAAAGAAATGCTTACATTTGAAACTATGATCGACCCCCAACACGATGACAAATACGATCTCCAAAAACAATTAAGCGATTTCATGAAATCTCAACAATCAACAAACGCTTTTGTTAAAGATACGTTCATGGAACTCAAAAACAAACTCGAAACAACAACCAAAAATCATCAAGCCTTGATCCAAAATTTAGAAGCAAAATTCAACCGACCTACTGACAAGCAATCCGCTCGACCTTCTGGATATCTTCTAAGTTACACTCAACCAAATCCAAAAGGTAACCCATCGAAACCATACCAACTGCCGCAAGCTCGGAACGAGCATGTAAATGCTGTATTTACATGAAGTGGAAAAATCTTATGACCCACCCGCCAACCCAAATGACTCTTAGAATCCTATTAATTTCGATAGTGTTGATGAAGATGAAGAATCAACACCAACACCTAAACCACAAACTTCAAAACCAATCAAAGAAACACCTATTCCCAAACCATATAAACCAAAAATTCTATATCCTCAACGCCTTCGAAAAAAAATTGAAGCCTAATATGGAAAATTCCTTGACATGATTCGAGCAGTTAAAATCAACGTACCTCTTATCGATGTATTAGCCAGAATGCCGAATTATGGCAAATTTCTTAAAGAACTCGTAAGCAACAAGCACAAACTCGAACAAATCTCATCCGCTTTCCTTAGCGATGAAAGTTCGGCTATGATCCAAAACAAAGTTCCACCCAAACTCGGAGACCCCGGAAGTTTCCTTATTCCTTGCACTTTTGACAAAACATTCTCTTGCAATGACTTAGCTGGTCTTGGCGCTAGCATTAATCTTATGCCATATTCTTTATATGCAAAACTATCTCTCGAAACTCTCAAACCCACTAAAATGAGCGTAAGGTTAGCAGACTGATCATTCCAATACCCTATTAGATTAGCTGACAATATGCTCGTTGAAGTTGGCAAATTTACTTTTCCCATGGATTTTTTTATTCTCGAAATGAAAGAAGATAGTAAAGTTCCCCTTATCCTAGGAAGACCTTTCCTACACACCGCAGATGCAATAATTCATGTTAAACAAAAACAACTCAACTTTGGAGTTGGCACAGAACGAATTACTTTTTCTATCGATTCTGCGATGAAACACTCCTATTCTAATGATGATACATGTTTCAGCATTGACGTCATTGATGAAATCTTAGAGGAAGATTTCGATGCTCTTCTCGATGAAGGTAGTAAAATCATTTACTCCATCGAGGGAACTCTTCTCGAAGATTAATTTTTTGCCGAATTTGATGAATTCATGGCTATGAATATCAAAGAATATTTTGAATATGATAAATAAGAAATACCCTTCGAAACAATTACCTTCGATACTGACTATAAGATCAAGAAATATCTTGATGAACTTCCAATGGATCTTAAACTCAAACCGCACCTTGATCACCTAGAATACGCATTCTTGGAAGAACCTTCTTTTCTTCCTGTAATCATATCATCTCAGCTTACCGAACAAAACAAAAATAAGCTCGTCACTGTTCTTAAAAAGCACAAGTAAGCTTTTGCTTGGAAGACAACTGACATTCCTGGTATTTGTTTGTCTTTCTATAAACATAAAATTCAACTTCTAAAAGAAAAAATAAGTTGTTCAAAAACAAAAAAGATTAAATCCAAATATGCAAGAAGTTGTTAAAAAGAAATCATTAAACTCCTCGATACCAGAATTATATATCCAATCGCTAATAGCCCTTGGGTAAGTCTCATCCACTGTGTACCAAAGAAAGGCAGTATCACAGTAGTCACAAACGAGAAAAATGAACTTGTCCCAACAAGAACAGTTACGGGGTGGCAAGTTTGTATTGATTATCGTAAACTCAACGAAGCAACAGCGAAAGATCCCTTCTCGTTGCCATTCATGGATCAAATGCCAGAAAGACTCGCAGGAAATAAATACTTCTGTTTCCTCGATGGTTTTTCTGGATATTTTCAAATACCGATCGATCCTATGGATCAAGAAAAAACAACGTTCGCATGCCCTTTCAGAGCATACGCGTACAGGCGAATACCTTTTGGTTTATGTAATGCTCTAACTACTTTTCTAAGATGCATGTTAGCTATATTTCATGACATGATCAAATAATCCATAGAAGTATTCATGGACGATTTTTTCCGTCTTTGGAAACTCCTTCGATAACTATCTGAATAATCTTGACAAAATGCTTCAACATTTTAAGGATGCAAATCTTGTCCATAATTGGGAAAAATATCACATTATGGTTAAAGAATGAATTGTGCTTGGACACAAAGTGTCCGGAGCAGGCTTTGAAGTTGACAAAGCCAAAATTAACGTAATCTCTAAGCTTCCACCTCCTACTAATGTCAATGGCATTAGAGATTTTTTAGGACATGCTGGATTCTACCGACGTTTCATTAAAGACTTTTCAAAAATTGCTCGTCCTTTAACTAAGTTACTTGAAAAAGAAACTCCATTCGAATTCAACGATGAATGTCACAAAGCATTCAATTCGTTAAAAGAAAAACTCATGTGCACTCCTGTAATCATGAGCCCGAATTGGAATCTTTCATTTGAACTAAATGTGTGATGCCAACGAATTCACAGTTGGAGCAGTCTTAGGTGAAAAGGATGGAAAACACTTTCACCCCATCAATTTTGCAAGCAAAACTCTCAATGCAGCTCAGCAAAAGTATACTATTACAAAAAAAGAACTTATGGATGTAGTCTTTGCATTCGATAAAATCTAACCATATATGATATTATCCAAAACCATTGTCTATACCGATCACTCCGCTTTAAGACACCTATTCAAAAAGCAAGATGTCAAACCACGTCTCATACGTTGGATATTGCTATTGTAAGAATTTGATATCGAAATAAAGGATAAAAAAGGTACAAAAATGTTGCTGCCGACCATTTATCTCGAATTGAAAATGATGAGAAAAGTGACGACGATGAAATCGACGATAACTTTCCTGGAGAAACTCTTATGGAAATTAGCACCAGAGACATACCATGGTTCGCAGACTTTGCAAACTATTTGGTAGGTGATATTATGCCTAAGGGAATGACGTACCAACAAAAGAACAAATTCTTCTCTGACCTTAGAAACTATTTTTGGGAAGATCCTTATCTTTTCAAAGTATGTTCAGACGGTATGATTAGACGTTGTGTCTCTGGACCAGAAACTCATACCATATTAGATCAATGTCACCACGGACCTACTGGTGGACATTATGGACCTACAACCACAGCTAAAAAAGTCTTAGACTCAGGCTTTTATTGGTCAAAAATTATCAGAGAAGCTCATACTCTCGTTCGCCTTTGCGAAGCATGTCAGAAATCTAGAAACATATCCAAACGTGATGTAATGCCCTTAAACAGCATTCATTTATGCAAAGTTTTTGACATATGGGGTATTCACTTCATGGGACCATTTCCTAAATCATATAAATTCGAATATATTTTAGTTGTTGTCGACTATGTATCTAAATGGGCCGAAGCTCAAGCTCTTCCAACGAACGATGCCAGAGTTGTAATTTCACTCCTAAAAAAACTATTCTACCATTTCGAATGCCCAAAGCTCTCATAAGTGACCGAGGAACTCATTTCTGTAATAAAATAATGGAAAAACTATGAAACAATATGGAGTAAATCACCGTTTCTCTACATCTTATCATCCTCAAACGAACGGACAAGTTGAAAACACAAACAGAGCCTTAAAAATAATCCTTAAAAAACAGTAAAAGACAATCATGTTGTTTGGTCAAGAAAATTAGATGATGCTCTGTGGGCCTTCAGAACCGCTTACAAAACACCAACCAGAACCACACCTTATAAACTCTTATACGGTAAAAATTGCCACCTACCGTTTAAAATTAAACATCGTACATATTAGGCACTCAAAAATTTTAATCCCGATCTCATCGCGACTGGTGAGAAAAGAATGTTTTAATTGCACGAATTAGATGAATTTCGACATCAAGCATATGAAAACTCTCGTCTATACAAAGCAAAAACCAAAGTCTGGCATGATAGGAAATTAAAAATGAGAAAAGAATTCAAAAAATAAAACAAAGTGCTATTATTCCACTCAAAGTACAAATTCAAACAGCTTAAGCTTAGATCTCGCTGGCTTGGACCATATGTATTGAAACATCAATATACATCCGAATATGTGGATTTATATGGTAAAAACGAAAAGACGTTTATTGCTAACGGCCGTCGGCTTAAGCTCTATCACGAAGAAGATGATTATAATGACCGAAGAGAAGAACTCACACCCTTCTATCCTAAAAATTACGAAGCATGAGTCTAGCTAACGACTCTAAAAAATTAAGCACTTCTCAGAATGTAACCCGTGCTTTATATCTTTTCCACTTAAGTGTGGAGGGGGGCCTAAATTAAAAAAAAACCTAAAAATATTTTTGTTTTTGTATGTTTTGTTTGTTTATAATCTCCAGGTATTCAAAGTCTAAAAAAAAGAAGAAGAAGAACAAGGGAGGAAAATCAAAGAAGCTTTTTCTCACAGCTACACTCACTTATGCCCGGGAAGTACCGTTTTCCTTTAATTTTCTCAACTTTTATATTTATCAGTTCTCACATTTAGGGCAATGTTCAATTTAAGTGTGGAGGAGAGCCATATAGGAAAAATTAAAATTAATATATCATTTCTCGCCATGTTTGCCCTGCAATCTAGCCACATTTTCAACTGATATTTTATAAAAATTGATATATATAATTTTTTTTTCTTTCAAAAATTAAATATACTACTTAGTAAGGCAAATCCTACAAGGATTGACATTATAACTAGCACAAAAAATCACTCCACTAAATTGTTAAGTATATTCTAACATTTGATGCATACCTTTTGCATATTTTATGAGAGTGCCGGTAATTTAGTAGCTCTAAAACTTGTGCTTGATTATCCTTTACTAATCGTTGTGAAGTTAATTTAAAGACAATTTCGTATGATTAGAGATAAAAAAAATCCCATGTAATCCAGTTATCCGCAACACTCGCTTTTAGTGCTGAAATCTCCTAAATATGAAGAGCGCTTAATATGCTCAAAGATTAAAGTTATGTGTCAGCCTTAGTTATCAAAGTATTTGGTATTAAAAAAATTCAAAATAAAGTGAAAGTTAAAGTTATAAGGCTTTGGTTTGGCACATGATGTCATTATATTCCCCATAATCACCCACGTCATTATCACGTTTTGCCTCTTTGAGATTTTGTGTAGGTGCTCACGCCGCAACGGTCGTGTTTATGTGTCTCGTACAAGCATATGGTAGCTATCTAATTTATGTCTGTGCAAATTGGGTGAACTCACAAATATAATCCCTATCTGATTGTCTTGTATGAATAAATCAAATACATTCCTTATGTGAGGTGCTTTGTTATGTGTCTATGCCTGAAACGTGTATAAAATCCAGTTAAACACTTGTTAAAATAAAATCTAATTTTTCTCCACGTCACGATAAATGATTCTTGTTTTCTCGCTTTGATTGCTTGAGGGCAAGCAATAGCTAAGTGTGGAGGGATTTGATAGCGCCTTAATTATACATGTTTTCGGCGGCGTTATTTATATATTATTTCAACATTTTTCATGAACTTTCGATACTTAATAAGCATGAAATATGTGCAGGTTCACTTGAAGAAAGTCCAAGCTCAAATATGCTCAAAATACAAGTGTTTATACCTTATGGAAGTATAGCTAGAAGATTATAGAGAATAAAGACCAAATTTATGACCAAGTACGCCGCACTTTTCCTCAAGTACGCCGTACTTCAGTCTAAAATAAATAAAGCAGTAAATACTAGAAGTACGCCGCACTTTTATATAAGTACGCCGCACTTCATCTCAGAATTAATGATCTAGAACCGACATAAGGAAAAGTACGTCGTACTTTTTATTAAGTACGTCGCACTTCACCCCTTTCTCAGCCTATAAATAGAGACGAAATTTGGTCATTTGAAGATATCAATCCACAAAATCTATCACATACACTTCCCATCTGATCTCCAAAAGTACTATATCCTTCCTCAGTGTTTCAAGAACGCGACCACGACGATACGAACATCAAGAAGACGGGTTTAATAATATTTAGTATATTACGGGTTTTTGAATAAGGATTCGATACTTGTAATCGAGTTGTCTTGTGATCCCTTACCTATCTGAATCTCGTATGTGCTTCATTTTCCTAATTAACTTTGTTATTATGAACTACGTAGCCATGAGAGGCTAAACCTCTTATGACTACTCAGTTATGCTAATATAATAAAGAAGTATTTGGTATTATTGTGATCTTGTTAATCTTAAGCTTACATTGAGATCCTATCGTGTCTAATCTTATCAACTTTGTTCATCGACTTTGATTGTATACTCATAACGATATAGGTCGAAAGACCCGTTGTGAACTATATAGTTTTAAAGATTTGTCTACAATCTTTATCGTTTAGTTGAAGAAATCTGCTTACGTTAATTGATAAACAAAATAGATTTGATATAATAGTAACTTGGTTATTTGCGTGACACACTTAATTAAGTTAACTAATATAAGTCATAATTTAAATACAATTAATTTATAAAAACGTTTTTTGACGAAGAAACCTTTTTATAAGTTAAACAACTCAAATCGAAAATCACAATTATACCATTGCTACTGAATTATATGAAGTTATCCAAGTAATCAAATTCCTTTATTATTGAATCTCCTTTTTATCAGTTATCCCTTTAAAGTTGTCTTAATTGTTTTAATTATTGTTATGATTTTACGAACAATATCAAATCTTTGTGGCCGACTCTGGTCCTTATCCTGAAATCTATACTACATACGGGGGTTATACTTTTCCCGTGTGTTTTTTTACAAATTAACCGGTAATTCTAGTCTTATAAATTTAAAACTTTTAACACACATCAAATACACACAATGTGTTTTTACATTTCTCAATAGTTATAATAAATTCAAGGTCAACTCGCAAGGTTACACAAGATTCTAGAATATTTAACTCCATGTATCACAACTATACAGGGTTGCTTTGCATGTTAAGAGTTGTGAGTTAACATCATATTCACTCCTACACAATATTATTGTACATTTTTCTTTTAAAGATGTTTCAAAATAATTCTAATATATAGATAATAATTTTAGGACGAAACTGCAGGAGTAATTATATACTTTATTCCTCACATTACAAGAGCTCACTTCAAAATGAAGGTTGAGATGGTGTTTGTCTAATCATATATGTTGGGCTAATAAGCTTATTAACTTATATGGCTTTTTTTTTGAACGGCAACTTTATTAGAACAAAACACTAGCAATGAGCTAGAGACAAAATTACAAAGAAATCAAATAGGGATGTTGCAACCAACTAACCCAACTAAAGTTACTTTTACATCTAGAACGACACCATGTGAAAGAACGCGACACTATATCATCAAAAAGAACATCTTTGCGGGGGACGAGAGACGAGAAGAGGACCTGATTTCGAAACCTCCAAATACTCCACCATGTTATGTAGAAAACTCCTTCAAGCAAATCTTTAACTTTAGGACTTAATCTGATAGCATTGAACCAATGAAGCCAATTGGAATACGAATCAATCGACGCCCATGCTATATTCCACCACCGGCAGACAAGCCTAACGATGTCCGTGACCAAACTACATCGAAAAAACAAATGCGCTAAGTCTTCATCTTCTGAGTGGCAAATAGGACATGAAGGATTCGAAACCAAAACACCACGATGTTGCAGGTTTACACGAGTTGGTAAACGATTCAGATGGACCTTCCAAGCGAAGACATTAAGATTTATCGGCACATACTTAATCCATCTTGAAGTGATAGGGGCTTTTGGAAGAAAAACATCATCAAGAAGATTTCGCACGTCTTTGACACAAAAGACTCCTTCCCCATTTAAATCCCAAACCCACCTATCCTCCAACGAAGACAAAATCGTCCCTTCTATGTACTCTTGTAGGAGAGATAATTGCGAACTTTCAGACCCACCTTTAACTGGACGACGAAGAGACGAAGTAAGAGAAGACAGTTTCACAGCCACCGAACTATCTTTATTAGTTTCCAAAGCAAAAATGCGAAGAAACAAAACACACAATGGATTATATTGCTAAGTTTATATGAATGAGCTTATATATGTTGTTTTTATAAGCCTAATAATTCAAGAGTGATTATCGTATAGAAAGATAATTTAAAATGCTCGCCGAGGATGGTATATTTATTTTTCACTTATATCGATTAAAAGTCCTAACGGTTTTGAGAGATACTAATATTTCAAAAAAAAGAAGGAGAAGAGTAATTTTGTGGTTTAATCTTAGTCCATTTGATCAAAGATGGTAGATAAATGATTACAGGATAATCCTTGGTATCCATGAGATTACATAACTTCGTTATCCAAATATAGCTTAAATTGTATGTGCAAAGGGTTTTTTTTTATTTGAAATATTCAAATAATAACGAGAGACGTTATTGTTTTTAGCGTCAACAAATATTGTTGGCCCTGTTATTTTTTTTGACAAATGTGTATACAGTATAGCTATTTATTGTGGCAAGAACGTTGATAACCAAAAACGTTAACCGACTTACAAGAACCACCCAAAAACGACATTTACAAGACGATATTTATAATTAAAGCAACTCAAAGACGACCCAAAATGGCATCCACCAAAGTCCCCCGCGGGGCCAACATCTTAATAATAATGTCGAAATCCTCTCATTTGATCACAATACCAATAAACGTCACTGAGCTCAGAGCGAGACGGGGAGAAAAAAGCTTACAGAAATTTTAATAGAATTGACACATCTTCTGTTATAAATGTTGGGCTATCATCATCTCTCTGTTAATAAACGTCAAACATTTTACATTTTTATAGCGGGGTGCAACGCGCGAGGTAATCTTTTTCCCCTGTTTATTTTCTGACGATGGGCTTTACTCAGGAAGTGATTATTCTTCGTCATTAGATGTCCCGGCGGAGCCATCATCCTCCTCTGAGTGTGTACTCGACTAAAACCCAAATCAATTTACATTGTAAGCCAAAACCAAATCAATCTTACATGGGCAAAAGCAATTACATTGCTAACTAAAACTAAAAATCTCTATGTGCATTATGTAGAAATCAGAAGAAAAATGACTAATTATATTAATTAGATTCAACTGTAACATTTACAATACATAGACAATATATATAAAACAAATAAACATAACCCAAAGCTAAACGCGCCTAAACAAGTGTGTCAGACCAATAGGCATTTATTAACTAACACTCCATCTCAAACTCACAATGCTACATTGAGAGTTTGACAAGAAAACTCTGAAATGAGACGGACAAATGCAGACAGACGCAGAGAGATCCGAACAGAGGTAGACGAAGAGCAGCAGACAAATGCACTCTACTGCTGTCTGTCTGCCTGCGTTTGTTCGATTTTTGGAGTTTTCTTGTCAAACTCTCAATGTAGCATGTGGGACGTTTGAGAGGGGTGTTTTAGGTGTTCGGTGTTATGGGTGTTAGATAATAAAAGCCTATTGGTCCGGCCCACTTGTTTAGGCCCATTTATTGTTTAGGGTTTTACCTTTTGTTTGCCTTATAAATATCCGTTGTATTGTCTTAAATAATCAATTGAATAAAGCTTTGCATTGTATCTTTAGTTTCTACACTTATTAGCTTGTTAAACATAAGCTAAACCAAAATTAGAATGAAGCTTATGGATTATAATTAATTTTGTATAAGTTGCTTAAACCACAATGTTCATGCCATCATCCAAGATCATGTTGATGTTTTAAAGTTCCATCATCGCTGAAAATTTTAAGGATATGAAAGCTTTTTTGGCAAAAGAAAACTTGCTCAAATTCAAGATCAATATCAAGAAGTTAACGAACCTAAAAAACGTTTTTGTGTTATAATGGTGACTTCGAAGAGTGGTCCAAGAATAATTGCAGTTACAACTTGGTTCCTTAAAAGGGAAGGTGGCGTAGTATAGGTTTCGAGAGTGTTCCAGAAAAAATGTTGTTGTTCAAAAGGTGTGAGTTCTAGTAATCAAGAAATCGAGCCTTGAGTTTGGTGGTGAGGAGTGGCGGTGTTGGTGGAGGGTTTGGAGATTGGCCAGAAATAGTAGCATCGCTTATTTGAGAGGTTGTTGAAGCATATCAGCATCATTAAACACTGAGTTTACTTTCTTTTTTCTTGAACGACAACTAGAATTTACTTAACACGGCTTGCTAAGAAATTCTTCAACTTTCGTAAACTAGCATTGCTTAGTCATTTCAATTTGATGTCTCGTGAATATGACAATTTTTAGAATCCTGCAAAATGTAATAGTGAACTGAAATTCAAAGACTAAAAATTAAATTCATATACAAACACTTATTCCAGTAACGAATGTAATCAAGTTAATGACTAATCATAATATGGAAGGTTTCAAGCTGACATGTATTAGACGATACATGGCACAAACGGGCTTGGGTCATCTATCGTCTAATAACATGTATGCAGTTTCACGGCTTGGTGGACGGGAAACATAACCACCGGGTAAGGCAAGGGGACGATGCGATAAGTGGAAAAGAACTTTAGAGGAGATGATGCACCCAAAAGTACGTAGACTTGATGTTTAAACTTTATACAATTTTTAAATCCAGTTTCAGTTTTGGTTTTACCTAAAAGGATATTTAACCAAACTAACCGAAAAAAACTGAAAAAACCGATAACCAAATGTGGGATAAAAAGTGAAAGAAGCCCAAATCACTCTCATTACGTTTCAATTCCAAATTTCCAACCAAAACAGTAAATTTAGTCCACATCAATGCGCATAGTTGCAAAGAGTCAAAGACCACAAAAGCTAGATATGTTTTAGACTTGCCGTTAAAAATTCAAATAAAATCTATGAGGTGAGATCTTGAACAACAACATATTAAAGAACAAAAGAACACATCTTATATGAGATCCTGGAAGAACAATAACATATTAAATAATAAAAGAACACATCCTAGTCATCCATTTTATTCCAATCCAAAGGTAGCTACCCCTCCTCTCATATTTCACCTTTTTTTTAAAACAACATATCTTGCAAACGGTAGATCATCAAACTACGAAAAATACACCATCACGACGAGAATATTTTTATCTTCATTAGACGGGCACTTTGATATATTTTTGACCATTTTTAGTTTTGAAATTTCTCTCAGAAAAATCACACATGATTTGTAAAATCGCCTGTGATTTCTTTTTTTTTTTGATTTTATTACAGTATAAATAAGTAATTATTATTATTATGTATTATAATTAGTTTTTATTTTTAAAACGATAATTTTTTTACATCCTATACCACCTATCTTACGATATATCTCAAAAATGTCTCCAGCAAGGCTTGAACCCACAACCTTTAGGTTGGTGGGGAACTCACATACCACTAGACCAAGGGCCTTGGGTTATAGCCCTTTAATTAAAAAGTTGATTCTTTTGAAAACCACATTTGTGGATCTATGTATCATAGAAATACTGCTCTTAACTCATTAGACTCTATTGAGTAGCTCTAGCGCCTCGGGTTCAAGGAAAATAAATGTATTAAACGCAGAATTTTAGAGAAAAATCACGTGTGATTTCACAAATTATATGTGATTTCACAAAATCACATGTGATTTCACGAAATCACATGTGATTTTTAAAGTAATGACGAGAATATTTTATCTTTCAGTTGACGGCCATTTTTATATATTTTCAATGATTTTTTATTGTTGAAATTTCTGAAAAAAAATTACACGTGATTTGTAAAATCACTTGTGATTTGTTGTTTAAAAATTCACGTGTGGTTTCAGAAATCGCATGTGATTTCACAAATTCACATGTGATTTATAAAGTAAAAAAATAACGTGTGATTTGGTAAATCCATAAATCGAATGTGATTTCACAAATTCACGTGTAAAATTTAAATAATAAATCACAAGTGAGTTTTCGAATTACATGTGATTTTTCTGTGCGAAAAATGAGAAGAAAAAAACTTCGTCGAAAGTATATAGAAGTGCCTATCAATAGAAAGATAATTTAATTCTCATCGCAATGGTATAATTAGTTTTGTGTAACGATTAACGGTTTAAGATATATTTTAATTTTAAAAAATATGATGTAAGTGAATTTTTTAATTAAATTAAAATAATAATTAATTTAAACCGTTCGATGAAAATAAGATGAGTGGTTAAGATTAAGTGATTTGTTCTTTGATTAGATGTTATATACAGATCTTTTCTCTAAAATCTATATATTTTAAGTTTTGGGCAAAGGTTATAATTCTCGGCATGTTTTTAGAGTTGCAGTTATGATATTAGTGCTTAATCGACACATTTTCTAAACTTCTTAAATGAGTACAAAATTTTATCCACCTTAGAAATAGCTACTGAAATAATAAAAAACCAACATGCAACCAAAGCTAACAGAAATTCATTGACACACTTTCATTTCTTATTTGCACATTCAAATATAAAAACCGATAAAGCAATATATAATAAATGTACAAGTGCTCGTTGCACATGATAGAGTGTGCAAATAAAAAATGAAAATGTACAAATCACCTCTCAAAACTAAAAGAAAATTCAATTAGATATCATTACTTCTAGAAAGATACTACCTCTGTCTCAAAATAAGTGTTCAGTTTGAGTGGTTCAACTTTGACCTTATATATCTTTGTGTGTGCTATATAATAGTTGATGCAAAATATATAAATGGATTGTGCTTTAAGTGTATTTTTCATTGGTATAATTTTCATTGAGTATTATATAACAAAAAAAATATAATTAAGGTTAAAGTTAAACTCTGAAAGACACTTATTATGAGACGAGTGAGTATTACTCAATACAAAAACTAGCTCATAACCAATAACATCTCAAAACTGTAACTTAACTTGGCTATAAAAAAATTTAGTAATGAATCTAAGAGTTGGATTTAATAGAGTTCTTGTAGCCAAGTGAATGATCACAAGAAGAAGACGAGCCACATTAGAAAAATCATCATCGTTAGCGGGGCACATTAGGAGGCAAAGCAGAAGGCGTGTCTCGATTATTCTTTTTTTCTTCTTCATCATGGGTTTGTTTTACAACTAGATCATGGGTTTGTTGATCATCTTCAATGATTTCAGTTATTTTAGTGATAGCCCGAAACCACAACCGCTAGCTCTCGACCAACACCTGAGGAGGTTGTTTAATGATGATGTTGATATGCTTCAAGAACCCCTACAATAAGCGACGCTACTAAATCTGGCCGATCTCCAAAGTACCCCCCACCAACACCGCCACTCCTCACCACCAAACTGTTGTATAAAATTGATCACAGAAATCTGAGAGTCGTGTAAACACTTTCAGATTGAAGTATTTCGATGGTTCTATCGAAATCTTAAATCGGATAAAACTCAGATTATGAAACGAAAATGTGTTTTTGATGTTATGAAAAAACAAAACCAGAAATTGTGATGATTATTAACCAACAAAACTGATTTTTCGGTTATAACTGCATAGCAGTTACTAACTGTCAAATCGGTTAAATAAAAGGGGCCAAAAAAACAAGTCCATATCCGGGAATTTTATTTCCAAGTGCATTTTTTAACATAACACTTTATACCAAATAAAATTTTTCCAAGCTGACATGGCAGCTCGACCCCAGCCAGGGGCGCTGCCCCTTGGACCCTGCCAGGGGCTGCCGCCCCTTGGACCCTGCTACCAGGGGCGCTGCCCCCGGACCCCCGTCATACGGGGCTTCGCCCCGAATGATAATCATAATAACGCCATACAAGTGTGCACTCCGCACAACCCCCGACTTGTTGAACATTTATCATGATTACACATTGGTCAACCAAGTCAATCCATTACACTTAAATCATATTGGTGACGCAAAATCACCAACACAAACTCATAGGCTCGGTTTCTTGAACAACAATTTTTCTGAAACCACTCTTCGAAACTTTCATCATAAGCAACGCCACAAAATCGTTTCTTTAAAAGTTCTTAACCACCATCATCTTTTTGATATTGAATTCCAACCAACTTTCTTTTTTCGAAAAACCCCATTATTTTCCCAAATTTATTTGCAAAGATTGAACATTAAAACAACATCATCAGAAGGAGAGGCAGGAGGAGGAGGTCCTTGGTTTGTTAAGAACCACATCTTGAGACGTTCTATAAAGATTACGCCTTGATCTTTATTTTCGAATAAATCACCGAGGTTGCGTGTAACAAAGTTGACATGATTCATAGGAGCATTCGAATCATCAATAGATTCACAATAATCAACTAGTGTCGTTAGAACCTTAACTTCAACAACATGTTCATCCGTTTGGTTTGGTAGATTATTATATGAACAAAATATTGGTTTTTTTTTCTATCTTTTAGGGTTTAATTTGATTTGCAATTGATGATGATAATAGTAATGAATTCGTGAGTCTGTTTTTATAATGATTGTTTTGAATGGTTTTTTTTTTCCTCTCGATCGTTTGTAATGGCTGACTAATTTTGACTTTTGAACACATAATTTTCATTAATTCAACCTTTAGATTCAACTTGTTTACAGTTTAGGAGGTTAAAAGGGACTAAACTATGAACAAGTTGAATGTTAAAAGGCGATTAATGAAAATTATATGTTCAATAATCAAAATTAGTCCGCTGTAACAAACGACCAAGACGAGAAGAAAACCATTTGAAACAATCATTATAAAAATAGATTCACGAATTCGTTATTATCATCGTCAATTTCAAATCAAATTAAACCCTAAAAGAAAGAAAAAAACAACTTTTTTGTTCGTATCATAATCCACCAAACCAAACAACGGATGAACATCATGTTGATGTTGATGAAGTTAAGGTTCTAATGGCACTAGTTGATTATTGTAAATCTATTGATGATTCAAACGCTCCCATTACTCATGTCAACTTTATTGACACTTTATTATACGTTATACACAACCTCGGTGGTTTATTCGAAAATAAAGATCAAAGCGTAATCTTTGTCGAACGTCTCAAGACGTGGTTCTTAACAAACCCAGAACTAACCTCCTGTTGCCTCTCTCTTCTATGATGTTCTTTTAAAGTTCAATCTTTACAAACAAATTTGGGGAAATAACGGGCTTTTCGGAAAAAGAAAGTTGGTTCAAATTTAATATCAAGAAGATGATGATGATTAAAACCATTCAAAGAAACACTTTTGTGGCGGTGTTTATGATAGAAATTTTGAAGAGTGTTTTCGGAAAAAAATTGTTTTCAAGAGGCACAAGTTCTAGTAATCAAGAATTTGTGTTGCTCTTTTGATTTGTCATTACAGAATATGTACCAAAATATAGAAGCAAATTAGCCAAGGCTTTAGGACGATCTACTCTCATGTATACACAAATGCTTAATCATAGTTAAGGTGGGGCAATTTCATATATCCCCCTTATATGAAATTAATCTTTAAGGTTAAAGAGACAACTAATCAAGACAATCAACATGAACACATCTTATGCAGTGTTGTAAAAATCGGTCATGGCGGCCGATATATCGGTGATATATCGCTCGGTGGTGGTCCACTGCCATGATTTTGCAGCAAATCGGTCAAACTCGGCTGATTTTTGGTCAAAATCGATCAAACTCGTGAGAATATGGCGAACTTGCTTACCTTTAATGGCGAAATATGGTTTTCCGATTGGTTCTTTGGTCGGAGAATATGGAAGACATAAGAGGAAATATTGAAAAGGTAGATCTGAAAGATTGTTTTGAGGATAAAGATAGAAGTGTGAAGAGAGAAAGTGAAAGTACAAAACATATAATACTCTATATTCAATGTGTATAGGGTCTATGTCACGTGAGTGGGAGAAAAAAGGGTAGAAGGTAAAGTACAATTGGTTTTTGCGAAAAATTTTGCAGTAGTCGATTGGTAAATGTGTTATCTAGTTTTGACCCTGACAAAAAAAAATTCAAAATGACCATCTAAATCGCGTGCCCCCCCCCCCTATATACTTTTGCACATGTGTCAGCGAGATATTGGTTCGTGATATTAATAAAAAAAATTAAATAAAAAATTGTGGATCGCGCATGTATTCGCATGTATTCACGCGCCGATTTACATTATTAATGTTTTTTTTCCAAAGTTTGTAAGTATATTATTTAGGTTTAGGGTTAGTATGATAGGTTTTGTTTATCGAATGTTAAAGGATCTCGGGCAATTGTTGCGTACGTATTTTGGATACTTAATGGTAGTTTATTTAAAATAGTTTATTTGGTTATCTGGTAGTCTTTGATGAGTTTCTACTTTAATGAATAAAGGATTTATCTAAAAATAGTTTTAATAGTGCCATATGGTACGTTGAGTTTGCAAAAATGTGTAGTTGTTTTTCATTTTGTTTAAAACAAAGAATTAACTTAATATTTTGTAATTATAAAAGTTGGAATTGTGAAAGCATACAAATTTAAGGCAAGTCATTATAAAGCATTAAAACATGAGAATCACCAGATCTCTTAGTGAAGTACATGGCCAACCTTATTTAGGACTGAGATATGTAAATCATAAAAACAACAAACACACAACGGACATACATGGTTTATCAAGACTTGGTGTCACGCAATAATGCTTTTTAGCATGACTCTGTAGTATGGCCACAATTGACGTTTTTTTTCCTACATGCTCCTTAGTAACTGTCTTTCCTCTGGACGCTTTCCCCACCTTCTCACTCCGATCATTACCACCATTTTCGCGCACGCGCTCTCAATGTACGCCCCAGTCATGCATTCGCTCCTAGGGCGTACTTTAGCCATAGCTCGACAATGTGCGCGTGAGATTTGCGCGAAAAAAACCATATCAGTGTGTGTGTGTGTGTGTTAACCCTAACGATCGTAAAACCTATCAGCACATAAAGCGATATGCTCAAGGCTAAATTTTGTTCCTCCAAAATAGCTTCTTCATTAATTGCCTTCTTTGTTAAAGTTTTCAGTAAGGGACAGTTACCTAACTCGTTTTTCTAGGGTACTAGCCGTTGGTAGAAAATGAAAAGATAAAATTAATAAGTTCAGTGTGAAGAGGTAAAAAATATTTGTGATGTATGGAGTGCTTATATTATGTTGTGTCTATTTATAGTCAATTTACTTGGCAGATTACTTGTAGTAAATCGGTGTAATTTAAGTGATAGACAACATTGTCTCAGTTCGAGTTGTCTTATATGTTTACAGTTTAAATAATTTGTGTTGTTCCTAATCATGTTTTAAATCACGGGAAATGTACAGTGAACAACATGGTTGTTGGAGTACTTTTGTTGCATTATGAATAATAAGTAATTTTGTAATTCATATAATATATTAAAATAAAATTTATCCACATAGCATCAACACCACATTTCAATCTATTTTGATGATTGGCATCCTTATTTAACACAACTGGAAACTAAATAACAACAGCAAACAACAGGAAACACATGGTTGGCTTTGTGGTATTTAGCAACTGCAAAATTTATATTATCTATATTTGCCATTGTATTGTTAACGAGAGTTGTTGCTTTGCAGATAATTTGCTCCTCAATCAATTGTTGTCGTGTTGTTTAGAATGATGTGTTGTGTACGGATATTTGCTTCAAGTTTGTACTGTTTTGTAGTGAGTTGATATGCTTATTGTAATCCGTTAGGTTATTCCGGCTTGTTGTAGGCAGAGTTTGCAAACCTTGTTTATTTGTAGAATACGATAAACGGATATGAATTTCACTTGTATAACGTGTTTAAGTTGCACAAGCATATTGATGTGCTAGTGTTTCCTCAGCTTGAATCTCCCTTTGTAGTTTTAAAACAATTGCTTGACGTGCCTCATTTTCTCCATAAGCCATGTAGTATGTTAGTGGAGAGGGGGTTAAGTGTTGTGTTGTATGAGAGACAAGTTTATTATTGTAGATGTGAGCATATGTTGATTATAGGGAATTAGCATGTGAGGGTCTGGGTCTCGAGTCTGAAATAGGCAAAAATAAAGCACTGACAATATGTAATATTTATAAGTGATAATGTCATTTTCATTCAACACGAATTTATCAACTGTTTCATTCACTTGTTTTTATATTAAGAAAGAGAGGAACAAAAAGTGTACATTGAAAAGATATGTTAATACATATTGAGTTTACTATGAAATTATTACATATATGATTCTTCAAATGTTGTTGTTGAACTTGTTTTTATTTTTCCGTTTATGCATTTGATGTAGATAGCTTAGTGATTAATCTTGTTGTTTTTTTTTTTGTTCTTCTGAAATGATACCTCCGAATGATTCTTCCTTTGATCTATTGTTGTGAATCAACATAGAGCTTAGATTCTAGATCTGTCGAACATGATTACCTTGGTTTTTTCTGTATTCTGAAAGTGTTCTTGTTCGTCCTATTCAACCATTTGGTGGAGTGTAATCATTTTGTGTTTCCTGCCTTATATTGAACTTCATTTCACCTTGAATAGTACAGTTATGACAGGTTCATCATTTTTCCAGAATGCGCATAGCATTTGGGGTAATAAAAACTTGGTGAATTTATTTATTATTTCTTTTTATGGAAAGTTATTTTATATGATAATTATACTAATAAAAGAAAATGAAAATTATTTTTTTGTATTTTTTTATATTTTTATAAAAATAGAAGAAATATTCACAAATTCAAACACAATTTGTCAAACGTTACGATAATCGTTTCACAGCCTCCCCGGCAACGGCGCCAAAATTTAATTCGATTGATAGTATATATATAATACTACACAATGAAAATCCCAACCAATTGCCTTTGACCAAGGAAAAAAGTCAAAATTCACAAATAGAATCAATATATATCCGAAAGTTTGATTTCCCGGGTCGTTATGTCCCAACGAGGTGTGCAATTGGAAATCGAATAACGAATTGATAATCGATGTTTGAATATGACAAGATTATGATTGATTTTCTATTACTACAAGTAAAAATGCAAAATCAAGCAAAAGTAAACCTAAAACGTAAGCAATTTAACTTAAACCCTAAAACGGTGACGTAAAAACGCGAGCTAAAAACCTAAATTATTCAATTTTAATCCTAAAATGATTATTTAACTATTAATGTGTCCTAGTTGACTAAAAAGGAAGTTTAAAAAAACTAGATCGAAAACGGAGTTGATTAAGACTAAAAACGAGTCAAAACAAGAACGAGATCGAATCCCGTTCTTTAAAAAATGAACTTTTGAAAAAATGACCCTACGAAAGCTCTAATATTTTTTCTAGAAACTATTTGATAAAAGAAAAAATTTTAAAAAAGATTTATATTTTTCTGACTTTTATTTTATTTTTTTAAAATTTTTTAAGTTTTTAATGAAAATAAATTATAAAAAATACTAACTGTTTATAAAAAAATCTAAAAAAAATACACAAATTAGCTATGGTTGAAAGGATCCTATAAAAAATGCAATTGGTCACACAGCTTATCGCAATAAGCTGTGAATAAGCAAAAACAGTTTATGGTTGTTTAGGCCAAAACGTGTATAAGAATAAAACAAACACAGACTCTACCGGATGAGCTATTGTAGCACAGCGGTAGAGTGTGTAGTGTATAAAAGGGTTGAGGGTGTTGAGGTCTCAGGTTCGAGCCATGCTCACCTCAGACTTCCACCTTCCCCTTTTATTTTATTTTTTTCAAAAATTTTCTTTTAGGACTCGTAAAACACACAAAAATAAGCACTTTTAAAACTAGAAATTTTTAATGAAACTTAGTAAATAAGCTGAAAAAGCTTAAGGAAAAATGACAAAATGCTTATATTGACACAAGGGCTTGAATGGCTTATCTTTTCTTTGGATTTTTGACAAATTAAGCAAAGAAAAATAAGAGATAAGCAACTCTAGCTTAATACACAAGCAAAATGAACAACTAGGAGCAAGAGATAAGCTATTGGAATAAGCCAGGAGCTCTAAAAAGCTAATAAGCACTTAAGCATAAAATTCTAATCAAACAGGACAAAAGGGCATCTTTGTGCTTATTTTTAAGCACTCAGATGGATTCTTATGAACCTGTGAGCTAAAAACAGACAAAGGAGGTACAATAAGCTATAAGAAAAGGCAAACTATAAGAAATTTAAAAAACAATTAAGCTATAAAAAGACCAAATAAAAACAGCAGTATTAACTTTGAAGTTAATACTGCCATAGGTAGCTTAAGCTAATAAGGACTTCAACAAGCTAAACTTTGGACTGAAATAAGCTAAGATAAGCTGAAACCTACCTAATAAGCAGGTATGAACACAAATTAAGCAAATTCAATGAGCCATAAGCTCAGGAGAGCAACTAAGCACTTAAGCTAAAAACTAGCTACTAAAACAGACAAGGGGGCACTTTGGGGCTTATTTTTAAGCAATTAAAAAGACTCTAAATCCTATAATAAGCTAAAACAGATAAAGAAGGGACACCAATGAGCTTATTCTCACAAGCTCAGGCTTTACAAATGACTTTGACTCCACTAATTTTTGGATTTAAAATTGAACTTTTAATGGCTCAAGAAAACTTTGGCAGTTTTGACTACAACTAAAAATGATCAATGCTCACTTAATTCAACAACTCTCTACTGCATTGTGATATCAAAAACAATACAAAACAAGGGCTTAAAAGCTAATTCCTAAGCCTTAATCAATTAAGCTATGCCAACCTGCTATGGAATCACAGATTCAAACCATGGTTACCTACAACCTTTAAAATGAAATTTAAACAATTACAACCTTTTGAAAATAGTTAAACACCCTTAATTTGGCTAATCAAAACTGACTTGGTGACCCAACCCAATGAAACTCCCATTTTGACCCATTTTGGGTCTTAACCCAAACACCCCTTTAATTCTGAAAAAGGGAATTTTAAGCTATAAAAAGCACACACAAGCAAAAAATGTGCAAGCATAAGTCATTTTAAGATCAAATAAGCAATTATGAACAAAAATAAGCACAGAAATAAGCACCTAATGAGATAATAAGCAATAAGCAATAAAAATGGTGAAATAAAGTCTAACCTTGATCCTAGCTTAACAAGGATCAAACAAGCTTTAGAAAGCTTAAGTCTACAAGCTCTAGTTTATAAATAAGCTAGTATATAAGCCCATAAGCCCATCCATTTCTGGCTTATCTTCCAGTGGCTTATTTTTGGTTTTTTTTAGTATTTTTTAGAAAAAGGCTTAAACCCTTTTAAGTTATGAGAAAACTTAAAGGGTATAAGCAAAGGCAGCTTAAATGTCAGTAACAAGAGCTTATTAAAGCTTTTTAAACTATTCAACTACAATAAAATTTGAAACTTAAAAACAGAATTTTAGAACTTAAAACCTCAAATTTTTCATTAATTCTGAAAAAGTTACAAGACTTGGAATTTAAAAGACAATAAGCAATAAGTTAACTAAAAAAAGCTGCAAAGAAAAAAAGATGCCTCCTAAGGGCTTACAAATGGTCCTATTTATAGCTAAAGATCTTCAAACTTGGTTCTTACAGTTGTGCTTCCTTTGTGAAAGCAAACAAAGGTGTTTTTGTTCTGTGAGAGGTTTCCCAAAGTCATCTTAGCCATTAATCTTCTTTGTGCTTCTATAAAAATCATCATAGTCGTTGGATTAATCTTTGAAAAACGTGGGATTGCCAACTTGGATGTGGGGTTTAGTGGAGTGGGGGTGAAGGTTTTATCTGGGTAAAACATGGAGATTGAGTGTTTTGGGGAGAGGGAAGGTAGACAACCCGTGACTAAAAAATGGGGTTTTGAACTTGGGCGGGAAAATTAGTTTTATAAAGGTTGGGGATAATCAGGGTAAGAGTTTGGCTGGTTGGCAATTTTAGTCCCTCAGAGTTATAAGTATTCTTGCAAAACTAGTCCTTGTGGTGATATGTGTTTGGGGAGATGGCAGAAGTGCCCCCTTAACTTGTATAAGTTAATTACATGCATGGTCCTTGAATGATACAAGTTTAGGGGGTTGGCAGTTTTGCCCCCTAAACTTGTATTTGGGCTTATCTTGGGCCGGATGGATTTAATAAAAGGTAATGGGCTTTTTGGGCCCATTTGGTCTTCAATATAACTCTTAATGGGCTGCCCCGGCCCATTAGATGGGTAAGGGAGGCCCATTAAGAATTTTCTTCGGTTTTGGCTTCGGGTTTGACAGTTGACTTTGACTTTGTCAGGGTTGACTTCTCTGTTGACTTTTTGACTTTGACTGTTTCTTCACGCTCTTCTCATTCTCTTTCTCGGTTTGTCCTTTTTAGCTTTGTTTTTGCCCTTTTCTTGAATATCCGTTTCCTGCACAATACAAATGCAAAACATACAAATACAATGTATTTTTGGTACGTTTTTAGTCATTTAAGTCCGTTTTTAATGGAAAATGGTATGTGTAATTAAGCACATACCAAAATCCCCCATACTAAGATATTGCCGTGTCCTCACGCAATGTTATGAAGTAAACACTTAAGAAAACCAAGAATCTCAATCCCCCTCGACTAATAACCTCGAAAAGTAGCTAAGTGTTCGTCAAGGGAAACTAAGGAATCAATAGCTTTGACAAGTCCCGTTTTTACCATTTTTTATATTTACACTAACTATCCCTAATTTTTTTTGGATTTTTCCTTTTTCTTTTCTCAACTAACTAACATGTTTGACTTCCTTTATCAACACTGGGATCATAGAATGAGAAGCGCCCATAGAATAATCTATGGATGTCCTAACGGATAAATTCATCGTCCCTGATTTTTCACTAGTTTCAAGCTAAGCGTAAAAAGGAAATCACCGCTAAGTACAAGTAAAGATGCTAACACTACTTATAACTATGACTTGTCAACTTTTCGCTCCCAACAATTATT
>BQNB010020436.1:0-62562 GCA_026074375.1 Tanacetum coccineum | reverse complement strand
ACTTCAGTTTTTCTAATACCAATCAAACCCCAACATAAACGTTAGGGACGAGTACGGTACCGGTCCGTACCGAATTAGTGGTACCGGTCTTTTCCCGAGCATAAGTTAGTTGTATCGGTACAGTACCGAACGGGATTCGGATACCGATACCGGGACCGGGAAATCGGGTTTTTCCTTTTTTTTTCGAGAATTTTCCGATTTGGTACCGGTCCCGTTCCGAATTAGTGGTCCCGATTTTTTTTCCACCTCATTTCGTTGTCCCGGTACCGTACCGGGAATCGGAATGGTTCCGGTACAGTTCCGGTTCGGTTCCGGGATTCGGGTCGAAATGCTCAAAAATAACAATAATCAACACAAAAAACACATTGCTTCACAGTTTTTCTTGACATCACCAACTGAAAATCATGTATCTGTAAGTAGATGATCTTGTATTTCCTCAATAACCAGCTTCTCAAAGCAAATGCATTGCATTGTGTTGTAGCTCCTGTTAGGATTAGGGATGGATAATCAGGGGCAAAGAGACCAGCAAAACAACAATTGCAGCAGAACAGTACATACAACTAGGGACAATAACAAAGATCAGAACATGAGCAGAACTTGGTATTTTTATTATCAAAAGGTTCAAGTACAAAAATCCATATCTGCTATAGATATATATGAAAAACAAACCGACATACAGAAGTTTCCTATTGCTGAAGTTACTTAACCAGAAAAAAGACCAAAATGCCCTTACTACTATAATTACCAAACTGCCCTTAGGAGGTCAAAGTCAAATATCTAACAACTCACATATAAGCTTTGACACTTCCCGAGTTTGGTCTTTTTAGGCCTGCCTGGTTGAGCCAGATGTTTGTACTTTGATCATAAACTTCAATAAAGAAGCTTGGTTAAGCCGCTAAGCCAGGTCATAATGAAATCCTGGAATTAGTAGCAAAGCTCATATCAATAATATTATCTTTCTAATGTGATAAAGATGTAATTTCGATTTTGTATTGCCAAAGGCCAAAGCCTATTACCACTTACTAATTTGGCAGAGGAACACTTTACCTGGTTTTCGAATTTAGGACTGTTTGTAACCAAGGTCTGGCGAGAACTGAGTTTCACTTTACTATCTAAGACCCACTTAACTGGTTGGATAAGAGAGGATTGTGTGCCATGTTTAGCTTGTAATGAATTTCTACAATGTTTTAACTTATTTAATGATGTTTTGCAGTGATGAATTAAAATGTCTTTTTTTTGGAAAAGCAAGTGTATGAAACACTTTTTGCCAGTTTTAAAACTTCTTCTTATCTTTGAATATTTCTGCTTAATTTATTTACAAACATTAACAACACCACAATAGCTAACAAACACACACATCCTCCTTTCTTATGGCTTAACAAGGCCAAAAATGTTTGCGCAAGAAGATCCGGACAATTACAACAAACCATCAAAAAGGATCTACACCTATAATACCAACTTCTATAAATGTAAATTTTTTCATGCAAAATAACAATACTTTAACAATCATTCTGTTTTTGCCTTTTTGGCTATTTGAGAGCAGTTATATAATGAAACAGCGCCTAGAATTGGCAGATCAAAAGGAACTATAATTTTGCTAAATAAAAATATTGCCCCGTCACAAAACCACAGCTTGCAAGATTTACATCAACAGCAGGAACACAAAAAACAGAAATGGGGAATAAAGAAAATGCATGCAAGTCTAACGTTATACATAAATTGATGGTCGTAACTTGTGCAGTCCTTAAAATGTTTGTAAACTCTCCTATCAAAGTATAGCATTAGCAAGGCGATCGCCAATACGGTTGGATAACTATCAAACATTGTCATCTAGAAATAATGTGTCTGCTGAGATAATTTCCAAAAACGAACTGTTAAAGACATTGTACACTTGAAGAGGTTAGGAATTATCAAAAGAGCAGTATAGATTTAACTGCAAGATCAACGAAACATTCACAAACAATGCAACGGTGTAGCAGCAGCAATTCCAACCCCATTATGTGAGAACAGATCAATTTGGGCTTTATTCTATTGTTAATGAGTCAAATAGGTATTTTGAAAGTTGACTATGAGGGAAAAACGAAATATGTTATTGGTCAACACAACCACATATCTCTCCCCTCACAGCTTTGATACCAATAGAAAGGTATTCCAAAATACCTTAATAGGCATATCATAAATCTTTATCGTCCTCTAGCTGTGCATTAGCTGCCGCTGCTGCCTTCTCTGTTTCTTCCAAAACACATCTAAGAAAAGATGACGAAACTTGAGTAGAAATGGGTGGGTGGTGGTGACTGGTGGAAGAAGATGAAGATGTTGGTGGGTGGTTAAATTGAGTAGAAATGGGTTTTTGATGTTGCAAACATGGTCCTTAGAGTATTATTAATGTGAAGTGACGATTATGCCCCTGACACTAAGAAAAGATAACGAAATTTTGGATGGAGTTAAAGTCAAAGGACCGGTCAACTCAAAATGGATAACTACAGGGATGATCAGTGTAATTTCGGGACTTTTAGGACGAAATCTGCAATTTCAAGACAACCACAAGGACGATTGTGTACTTAACTCTAAGTACCGAAGATGAATGTTAATCAAACAAAATTTCAGATATTATTCAGCAAGAAACTAAATTTTTTTATACTAAAAGTATTCTTTATGCTACTAACCTCGCATGAATCAACATTCTGAACGCATTTAAGAGCCAACATTGCTGCGGTCATGTAGTAAAAGCATTCCTTGCGCATTTTCATAGGAGGGAATGGAGAGTAAGGTAAGATTAGGGTTCCTTTTAATGCTTTGAGTTGTTCTTCTTTGCTTAATCCATCTCCAACCAACCATGTCTTCAGATCAAGATGCATACACGCGTCACAGACAAAAAAGGTTAAACTATGATTTTATTTTAAAAGAGTTTGATAAACAATATTACACACTCTAGTTAGAACATGAAAGTTTCTGTAAAGGTCAACACAAACAAATAGACGAGTAAGGGTTTAGGTTTTGCTCCTACCAGAAGGATGAAAATAATTCGAAGCTTTTTACCTTCTGCGAATAATTTGCTGAAAGTATTAGTTTATCTTGATCCCCGGTCAACTCCAGATTTGATTTCACCTTCATGTAATCTTCCCTATGTGATGTGGCAACCTAACAAAATAAATAAGATAACGAAACATAAAATTCATCACTTTATCAATAGAAAATTTATCGTTGTCCAGAAATGCAGCGTAACTAAACCATTAAGTGATTCCATAGTTAGAGAAGTTTAAGAAGATAATAATTTTTGTTCCTAGTTTATTGTCAAAAATTATGTTAATCATGATTGGCATTTTTATTAAATATTTCTCTACTTTACTGGTTCGTTACAGTTTTGTCCGAGTGAATTTAGTAGTTTGAATCCGTTTAGAACCATCATGTTCCTCACCAAAACTTGATTGATGGTGTTTCATGCATCCTCTTCATGTTTTTCATCTCTTATAAAAACGTAGACTATTTTAAAATCTAGGATGTTAGGAAAACCCGATATAGTTTGCATTATTTGTAAAAAGA
Organism: Tanacetum coccineum; assembly: GCA_026074375.1. NCBI lineage: Eukaryota > Viridiplantae > Streptophyta > Magnoliopsida > Asterales > Asteraceae > Tanacetum > Tanacetum coccineum. The sequence goes on along the minus strand of BQNB010020436.1, from coordinate 59,019 downwards.
TCATAGTTAAGAATATTCTACTGTTTTTTTTGAACGGCAATATTCTAGTGTTTAATACCACTTTAAAAATTCTATTTCATCCCTCTATGTGCGCACACACACTAGTCTCTAGTCTCTCAGCCTAAATTCGTTTCCTGGCACCTCCAACAACATAAATGAAGCCAAACATGGGTGTCTGAATTTAATTTTGTTGAAAATTCACTGTGATTTGAAAATCAAATAATGAGTATTAAATTAATTACAAGGATGAAGCATTCAGAATATGCTTTTGTAAAATTTAATTTTGACATTTACCTTAATGCCCCTACGGCATAGAGCTATGGCAAGGTAGTAAGCAATCTTGTTAAAATTTCCAGTGAACACAACTTCATCTATGTCTTTGAGAATTCTATTTATATACGGACAAAATCTACAAATAAGCAATCTACTTTTATTTTTTTGCTAATATGAGTAACCTACTTGTTAAAAGATCAATATGAGTAACATACTTTAAAAAATTTACTAATATGACTAACCATTTGACATGATAAATTACACCGTTAGTACCCAATACATAAACAGTTGCATCTTAGTCCCCAATGCATAACCAAGTTAGTCTCCAACACATAACCCAGTTAGTCCCAAATACATAACCATCGCCACCCACCACCACCCACCGCCGCCACCACCACAGCCACTCACCACCACCACCCATCATCACCATCACCACCCATCATCACCATCACCACCCACCAACACCACCACCCATCACCACCAATACGCCCACGCGTCACCTACCCACCGACCGCCACGCACTATCGATTCACCACCACACACTGCACCCACCCCTACGCCCGCCCACCCCCGCCACCACCCACTCCCACCACCCACCACCACCACCCACCATCACCGCCACCCACCACCGCCACCCACCACCACTACCTACCACTTACCATCGCCACCCACCTCCAGTGGTGATGTATTGATTGTTTAAAGACGTTGATGATGTATTGGTGATAGTGGGTGGTGGGTGGTGGTGGGTAGCGATGGTGGGTGGCGGTGGTGGGTGGCGGCGGTGGGTGGCGGCGGTGGGCGACGGTTGTGAGTGGCAGTGGTGGTAGTAGGTGGCGGTGGTGGGTGGCAGTGGTGGTAGTAGGTGGCGGTGGGCGACGATGGTGGTGATGGGTGGTGGTGTTGGTGGGTGGCGATGGTGGTGGGTGGCGATGGTGGTGGTGGGTGATGGGTGGTGCGTGGCTGTGGTGGTGGCGGTGATGGGTGGTAGTGGTGGTGGGTGGCGGTGGTTATGTATTTGGGACTAACTGGGTTATGTATTGGGGATCAACGATGTAATTGTTTATGTATTGGTTAGTAATATTGGTAAATTTTTGAAAGTACGTTACTCATAGTGATCTTTTAAGAAGTAGGTTACTCATGTTATCACAAAAGTAAAAGTATGTTGCTGATTTGTAGCTTTTGAGCTACTCCCATCTACCAATTTCAGTTTCAGTTTCGGATTTCTTCTATTGAATAGCTCTCCATTTCCATTTAGCTCCTGGCCCTACAATTGTTTGCAGCACAATTTGATTTGGATAGCATAACAAGCCCAACATTTCATATCCAAGTCTAGAAAACATGTATTAAAATAGTTTATAATGCTTAAACATGATACAGTCAATTGACGGTAAACTGGAGGTAAAATGTTGAAATTTCCCTTCCTTCCTTTTTTTACTGTTCTAGATTGTCTATAAATTGACACCCAGAGTTAGCCCACTATTCAATGATGGATTAGCTCATCTGAAGCTTGTTTTTGGCTGTGATTTTACCTTATTCGGTGGCTTCTATTTTTTGGTTGTAATCTTTCGTCCCTTTTATCTGACCTATCTCCTTGTTAGATCTATCTTAAGAGTAAATTCCAAAACCTTCCATGAGGTTTGTCCAAATCGGAGACCCAATCCCTAAAACTTCGAAAGTACGTCCAGGTGCAAGATTGTGAGGAACTTTTCGCTTGGACTATGCTTGCACTTTCAAAGTTTTAAAGATGGCGCTTGCAATTTGAATAATCACAAAAATGATTTTTGCAATTCACTCTTTATTTTATATATATTCTTCAATGTCACATACTCTGTATTAAACACTTATTTCACCCAACGGATTTGGCTTAGTGATATCCCCAGTTTTCATATAAATTATCCGAACCTAAAGTAATAGAACTTTAATTGTGTTGGAGAGTCAGTTGGGTGTGGGTTCTTTTGGTTGGAGAGTCAATGAGTTTGTGTACATCTCTTATATTTAATGAAAAACATTATAAATCCCTGAAAATAAGAGTATTTTAATTATAAGCACGCGACGTCTGATATGTTACGTCTTGTTTGGTCGAATGAGTCTGTCGCAAAATGTTGCACCATTGAAACAATTCAACTTCTGGTGCTTAGATTACTAGGAGTTTTAGTAGACTTAGACTGTCTTTGTACAATTGATCTGTGTATTGTATTCTTGTTCTCGACGCTAAAAGACAATATTAAACCTGACCCATGCTTATCCAAAAAAATAGAACTTTAATTGTGTGCGTACCTGGTTAAGTAGACCTAAACTCAGCACCTTAGCTCGTTTTCTTTCGGCTTTTAAAATAGCTTCCTCAATTACGTTGTTGATAGTCTCTCTTTGTGATTTTATGGAGTACTATTCATAAACATATATATAGACGAATTACATTCACAATTACAAATAACCCAACTCTGGATGGTGTGGTTTTTTATGACATTTCTTTCTACCACAAATGCTTTTCCATAAATCCAAGTAATCAGCCTAGACAAAACGGTAACAGGAATAGCATCCAGAAGTACCATGCAGAAGATGTCTCGGGTTTAGAAGCGAGGGATGAGAACCCGAGCCTGATATGATAGATGGATTCAGGTGCCACTAAATGCGTTAAATATATAACGTCTGGAGATTCTTCTTTTTGGAGCGAGTCCTCGCGACATGAGTCTGTGTCTATGTCCAGAGTTCCATACACATAGTCGTATAATGGCACAAAAAGTGAATAATTTGTACGAAAGCGAATGTGGTGCAAAGAGTGAAACCTGAGAAAGAATTGAATATAAAGTCGGTAGAAATTGGAAAATTACCTTAAATCAGATTGACTGTCTAAATGTTTAATAACGTATGCAACGCTCTCAATCCCATTTAATTTTTGGCGTTTGGCAACTTGCTAGGTTTCCCTCATAATAAAATGTGGTAAAAAAACTTAACAGTAAATGCTTGTTTATGTCTCAAGTGGACAAGTTTTGTAATTGAAAAGTTATATGATTTGATATTAATTAACTGGGTCACTGTTGTCAGCTCAAAACTCAACACTAATGACTAATGTTTCATTCAAGTTCAATGCATGTAATAATCACCGGAAGTGGTTTCATCACTTAAGATCATGAAAACTCTTTTGCTTATTGTTTAATAAAGAGATCACGAAACACAAATGATAGAAATATTAAACAAGAATTTTTGTAATCGATTTAGATCCTCTCATGTATTAATGAACAGGATAGGTTTTTACTGTGAGAGTGAAAAAAAGAGCTTTTTATATCTATAAAAGTGGGTGTCCTTTTTTTCATTTCTATTATTTCTAACAACATGACTTATCATGTTCGTTTTAACAATCAAGGATGCCAAACTTATTGTAATACATCAACATATATCAACGGCAAAAAAAAGAAAAATATATTTATGCATCCATTTAACTATATAAAAAATTTGATTTGGGCTTACGTTTGCAATAGCGGGCGGCAATAAAAAATGCTAACGCCAACTCGCCTGCAATTTCCCTACCCATTAGAGAATTCATTTGTTTGGGTTCCGTACTTTTTTCCCCGCAACATCATATTAACACATTCTCGGCTTGTATAAACACTCACACACATCTCTCTTAACACACTCTCTATACCTCATCAAACATTGTCTCCAAAAGTATATATTTTTTACGAATCAAGTTTGTATTCAACTTAAAGTTAAAGTTGTTAAAAAATTCAAAATAAACCCACAAAAAATATGAAAAACTAAAAATTTATAAAAGTTATATCAAAATGGATGTTGAATAAAGATGCACTGAATTTAGAAAATATGGTGAAATTAGATCATAAAAAAAATAAATAGATAAAAAGATATGTCAAATTGAAAATAAAAGTGATTTTTTAATTAAGAAGTGTCACATGTCACTCTATAATGTGATTTTCTAAATAAAGATGCATGGTTAAGATTGCACCTCCTTATCTTAATTTTTGATGGACTCACATTGTAAATGCTTTATATAATAACTGGTTGGTTACCCGCGCATAGCGCGGGCAATAAAAAATTTACTAAGTCAACTCTTTATAATTCAATTTCTTACCCGCTTGGTAATTTCGTTTCACAACACTTTGAATGTATGTGTTCGTTATACGTGTTCGTTTGGGTTTTCGTAATTTCCGCAACACTAATTAAACATATCGATTCTCGCATGTAAAAAGACAACACTCTCTCCGAAAGTATATAGTTTTAACGTATCAAGTTTATATTTATTAAGGTTAAAGTTGTAAAAAAATATAAATCAACACAAAATAAACCCACTAAAAATGTAAAAAACAAAAAAAATATATAAAAATAATAAAAATATATCAAAATGGATGTTGAATTAAAGAGCACAAAATTTTAAAAAATATGGTGAAATTAGATCATAATAAAATTAAATTGATAAAAAGATATTTCAATTTGAAAATAAAGGTGATTTTTTAATCAAAAGGTGACACATGTCACTTTATATTAGAATGTAGTTCCTTTAAATGATATTGATTGTCAAGATTGCACCACCTTATCTTATTTTTTTATTAGAAAGAAAAATATATTTATGCATCCATTTAACTATATAAAAAATTTGATTTGGGCTTACGTGGGGGTGTACATCAGGTACTTGAGAGGAGGGAAGATGGAGAATACTTTTTGAGGTATGCATTCAAAGTTGAAATGGCCCAAGTAGTTCATTACATCGATGTAGGTCAAGTAAGTAGCAAGTGCACTAATGGATGCAGTCTTTGTTCGGATCACTGTCACAGTGGGAATTAAGAAAAGTGTGAAGTAGACTAGGTGCTCAGCAAAGGGATGATTGACAGCTGTGACAAAAACACGAGAAAAAAATTCAATGACGATGGCCTGATAATTATATGTCCGGATCTGACACCGCTTCAAGAAATTGACACAATCATAGCATATTTAACGTAAAGTAGGGTAACAAATTGACACATATCCCTTGAGCCTCTCTAACGAAAAAAACTCACTGGGATGTCATGTCAAACCTTCTAATATTTAATATATATATAGACTTAATATTACAAGAAGATAGAGACTATAAGCATGTCTTTGCTCTTGCATTAAAGGTAGGATCACTTGCCCAAAAAGATATATGACGCAAAATTCATATATATGTATTCATGGATAACGAATTCAGTTCAAACGACACCCTAGTACCTTTATTTTGTAAAATTATCTGTGGAAAACTATAAGGCCATTAGTACCATCAAAGGTACCTGGTACCATATATGTACTGACTACTGAGAACTACCAACACTACTAATGTTGATGCATTAATCAAAAGTTTGGAATCACTCTATTGTTGGTTGCAGAAGAAAAATCCAAGTACTTTGCAAGACTAAAACTTCTTATTAGTAATTATAGTAAGTTTGAGCTTGCATAATTGAGAAAGGAAAAATGTAGATTTACAAGATATTGGCTCAACGACGACAGAGGAATGGTGGTGGAAAAATATTTTCACACTTTTAACTATAGGCATTTTGATAATATTTCCACACTTATATGTGTAGGAAAATTTGTCACAACCATATATTACCGCAAATAGCAAAAGTGTAGCCATTATAATTTTACACATTTTTAAGCGTGGACATTTAACCTTAAACATGTGGATAATTCAATTATTTTTTTGTAGTGGCTCAACGTAGCCACCTAGGTCTGAGGATCAAACCCGCTTCGATACCATGTTACGGGTTTCATCATCTAACAAAACGGACTAACGATTTAAACTGTCAACGGCCATGGTCAGTTATTTGAACTTTAAATCCGACGGCATATTCTGCGTTCAGTCTTTGGCAAATCTTGGTCGTCTCGCCGCAGAAAGGTGAGAAACTAGCTAGTAAATGGAAATTACAACCGTCATAAACACAAATATATCACAACGAGTGAATTGAAACTATACTGAAAGAAGAGGCTATTTATCCTCTTCAGGGTCATAGCTAATAAAGATCTATCATGAAACATCATCATTAAATGGAAAAAGAAGAGGAAAATCGTGCGTCTTATGACCGTTCACATTGAAGTTTAAGTCACCAAAAGGGATGACAACTGACTTTAACTATTGAAATATGACTTGGATCCCATCTCACTTGGGTAAATAGTTATAGTAATTTGAAACATCAAATTCTTTAGAAGATAATTTTCACACTATGATGGTATTTCATGGATAACGAATTCAGTTCAAACGACACCCTAGTACCTTTGTTTTGTAAAATTATCTGTGGAAAACAATAAGGCCATTAGTAGCATCAAAGGTACCTGGTACCATATATGTACCGACTACTGAGAACTACCAACACTACTAATGTTGATGCATTAATCAAAAGTTTGGGATCACTCTATTTGTTGGTTTGCAAGAAGAAAAATCCAAGTACTTTTGCAAGACTAAAAAACTTCTTATTAGTAATTATAGTAAGTTTGAGCTTGCATAATTGAGAAAGGAAAAATGTAGATTTAAAAGATATTGGCTCAACGACGACAGAGGAATGGTGGTGGGAATGATAGCGATTGTAGAAATAGTGGTGGTGAAAAGCTCTGTGGATCCAATAATAAAGGAATTCCACTACTCCAACATGCAGCAAGATCACTATGATCACTCCGTCCAACCTCCAAAAGGGCAAACGTTTGCAACCCTCTAGAAAATAATTGCCCCCATAAAATATCATACCAAGTAATATTACTTGATCATCCCTGCAAAAAAAAAAAAAACAAACTCAAAGTAGATTAGATCAAGAATACACTTTATTTATCATTTTTCTGTAATTCTGTTTCCGAGTCCACTTGTGATATAGATACATCTTATGTTGGAAAATTTTAGTGGAAAATGTGTTTTCACTAACTTTGGACATAGATAATTATTAGTAAATATAATTATTAAATGTAAGCAGGTCAGCCAGTATATCCCAAAACAGAGTTAGTGTTAATGAGATAACGATTTCGTCAAAGAAGAAAAGTTGGAATGGAGGGAAAATGGTTTAAATGTCAGTTACGACACCATTTGGTAACCCAATTAAATGTGTCCTTATTGACAATTAATTGGCTGTTATTATATGTTTCTAAGGTTTTATAAACTGTAAATTAATGGTCATTAATTGACAATTTTAATTGGCGGTTTTATTATTACTCAAGGTTTATAACAAAAAATTAATGAAAATCATTATTATGGCATTGAATTGACATTGATAGCACGGCATTACAGACCAATATGCAAATTAAGTTGTGTATAAATAGATGTCAATCTCAACTATTCCCAAGAGACGACCAAAACACAAGAAAAAAAAACACACAAAGAAAAATCTCCATTAACAAGTTTCCAACTCTCTTTTCCGATCAAAAATACTCTGTTTTTCGTTGATATTTCAGGCAAGTATGTCCAGGTCCTGCTGTACTACAGCTTTGAACGTTGTAAAAATAAACGAAGACCTGGGAAACAACGAGCGAAATTCTGTTTTTAAGGGAAGCGTGTCTAACACGTGCCTCGTCCATACCTTTACTGTTTTCTTATTTATCGTCATAAGTGTCTGTCTCTGCTTCTATACCCTATTCGTATGTTTTTCTTATGTTTTTATTTTCTGATAATTATTTATAATTGGAAATCTGAATTTTAATTTAATTAAAATGTACAAGTTTCCCTACAATTCTTAAAACAGATTTTCTTTGTAAACCGAATTAAAAACACTTTTGATAAATCAGATTAATATTATGAACCTAGATTTTTATAAACTTTTCTGTCGAACCAATTGAGTTTCTTTAGAATATCAGGTTTAATTAAACAGATTTGAAATACAGATCTAGTAACATAGAAAACGATTATTAAAACATTGTTTAGATTAATTATTTTGAAACCTAAGATTGGTTTTTCTATCAAATTGGAATCTTTTTGATCCATTTGATTCTCGAACCAAGACTTTGAGTCTTTGATTGGATTTTAGGTAACAAGTTTTTATATAAACCAAGTCGAGTTTATTAGATATCAAGATTATTTTAACAGTTCTAAACTGTTCTTTGTTTAGAACACAATGTGTGAGCTTTGAGAATCTTCTGAATGTAATTGGTGCGCAAATTACTAACATGGTTGCAAATCATGACAAATATCGATTCATTGAAACCAAGATTGAGTTTCTTTGAAGCAGATCTGATACAAGGTTATAGAAATTAATATTGAATTTCTTGGGATACCGGATATTACAGTTTATTTAATTGTGTTGTGTGTTGACTTCCAAGAGACAAACACGATTGTGACTACTCCTTAAACTTAAGTCTGTGCGCCAGTTACCAACACATTTCTAATCATGCTAAAAAACTAGAAAATTTCAATGGGCAAAATTTTTAGAGGTGGCAACAGAAGATGTTCTTCTATCTTGGAACTTTGAACCTTGCGTGGTTCTTAAATGATACTGCACCTCAGGTGAAACCCCTAAGAAGCAAACCCCATAAAGCTCAGTGTGTACAAGATGTGGAAGCATGGAAACATTCAGACTTCTTGTGTCACAACTATGTTCTGAACGGTCTGGTGGGCTCTTTGTACAATGTGTATTGCAAAACCACGACTACCAAAAGAATTATGGGATCATTGGATACGCAAGTCACAAAACATAGGATCTGGTAACAAAGAAGTTCAAAAGAAACCTTGTTGAGTTTCTTTAGAAGAGTGGATCTACTGAAACCTTGTTGAGTTTCGTTGTAGAAATAGATCATGTGAAACAGATCTATTAAGATCTTCTTAATGAAGATTGACAATATCATATTACATATCTGTTTTTGTTAAACATTATGTAATAGGTGATATTGGTTAATTGTTTAGTCGAAAAGACCTTCCTTAAAGTGGTTTTGTATTAACGGATCTTACAAAACATTATTTGTTTAAAAGCAGAAAAAGATGACATAAAATCGTTTTGTTAAGAAACACATTAAGCATTTGTTAATAGTAACCATAGTCGTTTTAAACTAATCATTGACCACGTATTAACCAATATATTAAATGGAATGTCACGGTTACGTTAAAGGACTCCTGCTTCCAACTTTTTAAAACGAGGCCCGATACTAAGAGTAACGTGTAAGTCGGTACAAAGCTTTGAATCATTCAAGACCTTATTTGGCCATAACTATCGTTATATGGCCTGAATGACATAAAACTGAGGCCATGATGGAACTGACCTTAGGTAATGGTGGAGTTAGCACATCGTATCATGTCATGAATATGGTGAATAAGAGTTTGATTAACTCTTTCAATGCAGTTGAGAATAGAGAGAACGATTTTGGGCAACTCTCCAACTGCTAATAACAAGGGAAAAGAAGATGTGATTCACATCTGGAAAAGAGTAAGTTACCAATGCTTGTACTGCGGAGGTTCGTAGTAATCTTGTGTCCGGATGGCTGCTTAGTGAAATTTGGCTTTCATTCCGTGTTTGAATCAAAATTGAGTTAACGAATAACATAATTTGAGTCGCCGACTGGGTTACGCCTTTAAAATATTTAAGCTAAATGTATTTTTAATGGTCATTGCAGTAAAATGAGTATGAATTTAGCTTATTTGATTCTTTAAATGTATGGCATGGCTGACTCAGACATGTTTTAAACTATAACTCAATATGTTGTCTAATTAAACCAAATTGGATACCCATGTTTTGTATTGACACTGACTACAAAATTAAAACTTGTGTTGAAGCCAAATGACAAGATTGTCTTTTCTCTCGGTGAACAAAAACAACCGAACCCCTTGATATGATTCACATGATTTTATGTGATTGATACCTACTAAGGTATCGAATAGCGAGTACTTCCTCATATTTGCTGACGGTGGTACAAAATATTACTTGAGAGTAAGGATATAGACAAGATTGTTCTAATATTAAATAATTTGAGAAATTCTAGTTATTATCGGAAACCAAATGTGGTTCGAAAGTCATTATCGGAGTGAAATTATGTGTCTCCATTTCTAAATTTAGACACAAATTTATTGCACTTGATATAGAAAAGAATCGTGCCTTAGAAGATATGGTTAGTGCCATGTTCTTAAGTCCTGGTTTAAGCCATGACATGTGGGGGAAAGCGAGTCGGCTACTTATCTTTTAGATAAGATCCCTTGTAAAGAAAATAAGATAGTTCTTATGAACTATGGATGAGAAGAAGACTATCTTATAAGTATTTACAAATATGGGGTATCTAGCTAATATATTCTGCATTGAACCTCAATGGTTTCAAAGGATTTGACCTGGAAAACTATGAATTATTGGTAGATACGGTGTCCGGAGCTCAGGGAGCTGCTCTCATATAAGTTCAGATTGTGGTTTTGAGTCCAGATCTTACTATAAGCCATAATAGTAATGTGTATGGTTTTCTTTGTGGTTGTTGATATACACAAGGATACGATAATGGAATAAAGAAGTGCTTCCTTCTTTGAAAATATTTCCGTGTTAACAAAGGAAATTGGAAGATCATCTGGAATAGATGATGAAGTTGTCCAAAATCAAAGACAACATGATGATAATGATCTCTAAGATGAGAGATAATATCAACCCAAGGAAGAAGAGGTTGAACCTAGAAGAAGCAAAAGGGGCATGAACCGAGAAATCATTTGGCCATGAACCCGATTTGTTTCTTTATGAAAAATGAACCGACTTCTTTAGTACTAAGCATAACTTCCTCGGAATGAACTCAATGGAAAAAAGCATAAGAAGTGAAATAAGGATTATAATTTACAAAAATAATACTGGGAGCCGTGGTTTTACTTTTCCAGTTGTAAACGCATTAGGGCTAAAATGGATCTTCAAGAAGATGAAAGCCGATGGCAACCATTGCAAAGCACCAAAGCCAAGATTTGGTAAATCAAAAATTTATTAGACAACGCGAAGGTCTAGATTACTTTGATACTTATTCTCTTGTTACGCAAATAACCTCGACTAGAATGGTACTTGCTATTGCCGCATTAAGGAATTTGGAAGTTTACCTAATGGATGTGAAACCGACATTTCTAAACGAAGATTTAGAAGAAGAAATATATATGAACCAACCATTGGGTTTCATAGCTCCTGGATTAGAGAGCAAAGTTTGTAGGCTTGTTAAGTCAGTATATGACTTAAGGAAAACTCTAAAACAAAGACATTAAATTTCACCATATCATGTAAGAATGTGGATTTGAAATTTAATTGATGTATATGTGTACTCCATGTTTATCCATAATAGATGGTATAATTATCACTAGAAGTGATAAGAAGATAAACAAATCCACTAATGATATGTTGGAGTCAAGATTTGACATGAACTTCATTAGTTGTTGGATATGGTTCTTGGATGTGAACCAATATGGAATTTTGGTTAAGCTAAAAACATTGTTAAGACAATATGCGTTGAGAGGGTCACCGTACCAGGGTTCCGGCCAAGCTAGACATCAATGACATCTTTTTAATCTATAGGTGGTTGCCATATTTAAAATACTCAAAGAATTTGGGCATCTTATGTGTTTAATTACATGCGTCTGGCCTGATTTAGAACTCATAGTCATTTAAGTAGATAGTCACCAGTGAATTCAAGAGGGGACCATTTGAATAATTATTACAATGAGTACTATGATTGCATAGCGCTACAATCAAATGATAGAGTAATGCCAAAAGTGATCGTGAGGGAATAAAATCTAAACCACAAGAAGCGCATGTATTAAGCCTAATGGAAGCTATGTCTTAGAAATATTGACAAATTTCAAACAGACGCTGATAGCTAAATCTATGATGAAATCTAATTATCATTTAAGATAAATTTAATAAAATATTTGGGATATTATTACGATTAATTCGTAAAGGACAATACCAAATGCGGAAATCCGGTAACGGCCATGTGTATCAAGTGTAGATAGATCAAGTTAAATTTTGACAGAAGCTCAATCATCAATGTAAAAACGGTAAGACGAGACATATTCGTTCACATAGACGGTAATTGGTGTCGACAACTACACTCAAACAAAGTTATCAACAATTGACGTATCGTAAAGTCAAATGGATAACATCCGCGGATCCGCTGCGAAATGCTTAGCAAGAGTTAGTTAGAGAGTCCGTCTAAAGAAATGAGAACTAAAGCCCTTAAAGGAATGAGTTTCTATGAAGGAAAACCTAACCCAGTTGACTGGAGATCCCAAGATCTGGGTTCAATAGGACAACCTAATCATAGAAATGTGGGGGAAGTCACGTCAATATAGGGGTGTTACTTAAATTGTAACATCCTAGTCCATTCCTATAACAATGTGACTTGTTGAGAGGTTAAACATTGGGGCTATTTAAAGTTCAAGCTGAAATCATAAAGCAAATGATTCAAAGATGAAATCGCAAACAAATGTTGTTTAATGATTCGTATGAATCACCTATGAGGAGAGATGAAGTAACAGGTTCGCTTCGAATGGAATTGTGGGGGCGCAATTCCTAAGAGCTCTCGCAGAACCAGGCTAGTGCTCATGACCATAAAGGGCACGACTATGAGGACTTAACAATGTCAGGGAGAGTCCGTATGTGAGTGTGTATTGTCGTCTACGTAAACAGAGGCTGAGTTCAAGGACATCACGTCTACTCAGATCTAGGAGTGCATCTCACAAGGGAAGGTTCAAAGGGTCACACCTACCTATCCCTCTGCAGGACCTCAAACCGCAGAAAATTTCGCCGAAAATTTTGAGTGTTTTTCGACCGATTATTAAATCCATTCATAAGTGGGGGAATTGTTGAAAATTTTAGGTGGAAAATGGATTTTCAACTAAATTGGACATAGATAATTTATTATAAAATATAATTTATTAAATGTAAGAAGGCCAAGGTCGAAGGCCAGTATATGTCCAAACAGAGTAAGTGTGAATGAGAGTATCGATTCTCAAAGAAGAAGTTGGTATGGAGCAAAGGTTAAATGATAGTACGAGCTTCGTTTGTAACTGCAATTAATGTGTCCTTAATTGACGAATTGAATTGCTGTTATTATTTGTTTCAAAGGTTTACAACTGTAAATTAATGGTTCAATAATGGACAATTTTAATTGCGGTTATTATTTGACTCAAAGGTTTATAACATGAAAATTAAATGAAGTCATTATAATCAGGTAAATGACATGGATTGCAACCATTACACCATATGCCATATGAATGTGTATAAATAGATGGCAAACACAACTATTCCAAGAAGAACGACCACAAACAACAAGAAAAAAAAGAACACAACAAGAGAGAAAAATCTCCATTAACAAGTTTTTCCAACACTCCTTGACGATCAAAGTACACTGTTTTTGTGATATTTATCAGGCAAGTATAACAGGTCCGGCTGTACAACAGCTTTGAACGTTTACCACTGGGAAACCATATACGCGAATCTGTTTAAAGGGAAGCGTGTCTAACACGTGCCTCGTTCCAAGACCTTTTACTGTTTTCTTATTTTATCGTATCATAAGTGTCTTTCTTCTGCTTCCTATAACATTATTCGTTAATGATTTCTTTTTGATATTTATTTTCATTTAATATTTATTTTGAAATCTGATATATTTTAATTAAAGAGTGTACATGGGTTTCCTACGATCTTTTTCATGACATGTCACTAAAAAAGAGTACTCAGTAAAGAGTTTTTAGGTGTGGTAGTGTTTCTATTGGTCTAACGAAAAGGATTCGGGGCTGGTGATGGGTTAGGGAGCTAAGATTCTAAACTCTGTTACGAAATACCAGAAATGAAATAAACGTTGTTTTATTAATGATTTGTCCAATCTGATAAGGTTTACATAGATTCTATTTATACAACACGAACAGGTACGAATGAAAAGCTGTGTTGGTTCGTTTGATCCAACAGGTGTGTCTTTTCATTTGTAACTGCCAAATAACAACTAAGCCGCTTTTTTCTAACTGCCTATAACTAACTTTCTAACTGTTTTTTTCTAACTGCCTATAATACATATTAGTACCCTTAACTTTCGTTTATAACATTATAGGTCCAACAATCTCCCCCCTAATGTTATAATCGAGTCTTCTTCACTTGACTTCACAGCAATGTGGGTTCATTGTCAGTTTCGTAAATGAGATGAGACTCTTCTTGCTTGTTTTTCTTCTTCCATTTGGTGCATTCGCGTGCAAAATGACCTAAGTCACCACATTCATAGCATCTCATTTTATTCTTGTTTTGTTCTCTTGTACTTTGTTGAAAACTTGTTCCACGTCCTTTTTCTTATTTACTAAAGTTTCTTCTCGATACCATTAACCATATTTTAGATATACATGATCTTGCCTATTAGAATTTGGTTTGATAATTTTCTTCCGATCATCTTGACTTGTTGATGCGTTCTTCAAAGTTATTATTCTTCCCATTGCTTCTTGAAATGACATTTCATCAATCTTGGAATTTTGCTCGATAGATGCTACGATCGGTAGAAACTTCTTTGGAACGGAGTTCAGTAACTTTCTGACGAGTGTTTTGTCTTTAAGAGTTGAACCAAGACTTTTAAATTTGCCTCTTATGCTTCCCAATTTTCCGGCAAAGTCGCTTACGGTTTCGTTGTTTTTCATTTTCAAAGTCTCCAATTCGCTCCTTAAAGTTTGTAGCCGTGCTTTCTGAACTCGTTCCTCTCCTATATATCGTACTTTAATTGATTCCCATACTCTTTGCAGTCTCGTACTGTGCAACTTGCATTAGAATATCTTTTCCGGCAATGTTGTGAGGATCATTGCTTTTGTTGTATGTATCTTTCTTTCATCTACTTTTTCTGTAGCTTCAAGTGTTTCCCAAAGGCCATAAGCCTTTAAGATTGTTTCCATCAAAAATGGCCCATGATGTGATATGTTTGATTCATTCAGTTTTTGGACATTGAAGTGCTATAATTGCTCACGAGTTGGTGTAGATGTTTCTCCTATCGTCATGCTTTGTTGCTTTCTTACTTACGTTGTTTCTTGCTTACTTTCTTACTTGCGTACTTCCTTACTTGTTTTGAAACACTGAGGTTTCTCTTACGGGGTTGAAACACTGAGGTTTCTCTTACGGGGTTGAAACACTGAGGTTTCTCTTACGGGGTTGAAACACTACGGTTTCTCTTACTGGGTGAAACACTACGGTTTCTCTTACTGGGTGAAACACTACGGTTTCTCTTACTGGGTGAAACACTACGGTTTCTCTTACTTTTTTATAAAAAAAACAATAGTATTTTTCTTAATTGCTTACTTTGCCACGGTGAGGATTCGTTTAAATACTAAGTTTTTTTCTTACTTACTATGTGAACCACAAGGGTTTGGTTTAACTTGCTATTTTGTATTTGTAAAAATGAAAAGGATTTTTTTCTTTAGATAAAAATACAAAACTTGTTTTTTTAAATTATCTATACAATATATATTATCACAAATATATTATATCAATAACTTAAAAGAGGAAGGGGGTTCATGTGTTTTTTGGAAAAACTGATGGGTTATAACCCGGTGCCTCTTTAAGTTATATAGACTTGTCGCCTCTTTTCTTTACATGGAATTGACGTGCGTCTACTGGTTGAGACTGCTTCTGCTTCTTCTTCCTTTGGTGGTTAACCGCCGATTAATTGGTCGGTTTAACCGTTATATCTTCTGCCAATTGTGATCTTCTTGATTCACTGGCGTCCCTTTGATTGTTGTGCGAAATTAGGGTTTCGCTGGAATTGAGGATCTTGAAAAGTCGTCTAAAATTTGGCGTTTGTAGGTTAATTATGAACATTGATGATTCGATTAAGTTGCGATACTTGTTTTCTTCCCAACACAGGTGTGTTCGTTCGCCTTCTAACGATTTTGATTTCTGCCCCTTTCGATGTTGTTTTTGTTTTGAATCTTGGTTTCGGATCTTAACCGTGCCTAACCTGTGAATTCTGATGATTCTGGGTTATGATTTCTTTTCGGTTTGATGTTCTAGAACAAACTGATCTTGCAAAAAAACAAATGAAACCCTTTTTGATGCCGGTTATAAATCACAGAAGTGATTAATCCTTGGTGACAGAGATTGGATTCTCGTTTGATAACACACAATATAATATTTTGATTTGTTTTTCGTCTATTTTTGCAAAGTTTTGTTTGCCGAAAGAAAACTGGTTCTTTCTTGATTCAAAACGATTAATGTTGACAATAACTGGTAAAGTGATGAATATGGTTGTTAAACCAAACCTGCTCTGATGCCAAATATTGGTCCCTAACAAAAGATCCTATGATCTAAACTCCTGTTACGAGAATACCAGAAATGAAATAAAGTGTTTTAAATAATGATGTGTCAATCTGATAAGGTTTACATAGCTTCTATTTATACAAAACGAACAGGTACGATTATGTGATGATTCAATTTGGGATATGAATCTTCAAAAGGTGTGTCTGTTCCCTTTTGATGTGTTTTTTTTTCTTTGTTTCGAATCTGAAAAAAAAACGGTGCCTAATCCCTTTGTTTTTTTTGGGGTTATGGTTTTCCGATTGTCGTTTGATATGCTTGCAAGGTTGAAGCCATTCGTTGCCAGTGATTCTTCACTTGGCGGCGATTTGTCGGATTCGCCTTATGCTAAAACGTTTTGACAAACACAGAGATTGTGTTTGTATGATTTGCAAAAACGTTTTCTGGAAAAAATCCTTGGTGCCGTTTTGATTCGAAAAAAAACACAATGATTTCTTTAAAACGGTATATGATGATCTTGGTTTATTACCAAAGGCTCTGATACCAAATGTTGGATTTGAAACCTTTCAAATGTTGGATCGAATCTCTAAACCGTAATCAAAATATACCAAAATCTTTGAATCTTAAATCTTTATAAATCTGAATCTGAATCATTACATTTGTTCTTACAAATCTGTTCCTATTTATACAAACTGAAAAGGTATGTCTAAAAGTTGCGTCGGTTCATTTTGAACCATCGTGACCCTTGATGAATAACTGTCAAAAACAGTTATGTAACTGTTTTGTAACCGTCTTGTTGTAACTGTCATTTTTTATCTAGCGGGTTGTCCAGCGGGTTGTGATTACCCGGATTGGGTTTCGGCCCAATAAAAACCTCAGTTTTCCGGTCAACTATTTTTTTCATCAAGATTCTTTAACAAATCATCAATTTGCAATAGAGATGTGAAAAACATCGGAAGGGCAGGAACAATTCTCTTAGATGTACATCTATATCTATCATAAACGAGTCTTCGTTGAAATCCGATATTCTATTTGGTTCTGCGCATCATTGACAAGCATCAGATGGGGCACAAAAGGCGATATAACACGCCTCTAACATGTAAAAGCCAGTAATTTGTTACATTTATTTCCTGGATGAGTTTCAAATCATCGTTGACATTAATGTTCAAATGGGACATTCGTAAAAACCAATTAAAATATTTCAAGAAAACTTATCTCCTACAACAAATAAATGTTACATCCATGAATTCATTACCAATTTACCCGCACATATGAACATAGATATAAAACGAAAACATTCATAGATTAACCAAACATATGCCTAGATAGGAAAAGAGAAATTACTTTGTCCGAACGAAAATGATTGTTTAACTCTAACATGAAAGAAATACACAATCTGGCCCTTGCGCAAAAGATTATCAACAGTCCATTTTAATGGTATGATTGTTTGGATTGGATAGGTACGCCTATCTCAATATGTGTGTGGTTATTGGATCGGCTGGAGTTTTGCACCTACCCTATATGTGTGAGGTTTTGGGGCATTCTCGGATCGAAATGCATCTTGTTCTATGATCCCTAAAGGTTATGAAAATAACGAAAGTCAAATTAGTTAGTTACTAAAATGAGAAAAATGAAAAATACAAAAATATTAGTGGTAATAAGTGTATATCTTTAAAAATGGTAAAAATGGGGCTTTTTTAAACTCTTGATTCTTTAATTCCCCTCGATGAACACTTAGCTACTTTTTGAGGTAATTAGTCAAGGGGGATCGAGATTTTTAGTTTTCTAAGTGCTTACTTATAGCATTGCGTGAGGACACGACAATATCTTAGTATGGGGGATTTTGGTATGTGTTTAATTACACATATCTTTGACTAGTAAAACCGGACTTAAATGACCAAAAATATACCAAAAATACATTGTATTTGTATGTTTTGCATTTATATTATGCAGGTAACGGATATCCAAGAAAAGGGCAAAAATCGAAGCCAAAACGACAAAACCGAGCACGAGAACGGAAAGACCGTGAGAAGTCAAAAAGTCAAAGTCAACCCCGGGATGAGGCATTGGAAAGAGCATCGAAAACCGAACTTGAAAACCTAAATTGCCAAAAGTGGGCCCACCCGTACCCACCTAGTAGGCCCAGGTCAGCCCACTTATACTTTACAAAACCTTACAAACCTTAAACCTTAATAAAAGCCCAACACCCTTTACTTTTATACCTGGCCCAACAAGCCCATCACCACCTCTTAACTCCCGTCAACACCCATTCCCTTTATAACACCCCCGTTAGTCCTTTAAGGACTAACGGTGCAAACCATCTATAACCTCAAGGACAAAAGTTGCACACATTAAGGACTATGATTGCAATACACTTATAAACCTTCAGGGACTATTCTTAACATTTCTTAAACTTCAAAAAAATGCGCCAACACTATACATCTCTTTGGTTGTCCTGTCTCCATTACCTGCCAAATTCACCCCAACACTGTTCCCCTTTCTTCTCCACTTTGTGTACACACCCCACACCTTATCCCACCAATTGCCACCTTGGCAATCTCTTGCATTTCTATTCGTCAAGGATTGAGGACAAAAAGATCAAGGGTGGAAATGACATGACTTGGACATTACTCAAATTGGATGGCTAGGATTGCTTTGTGACCTCTCTCATACAAGAAACACAGGCTTGAGCCCTCTCAGCAAAGAAGCACAAGACCTAGAACCTTCATTAGTTTAGTATAAATAGGCTCATTTGTAAGCCTTTGGGCATCTAGTTTTTTTTAGTAGTTTACAGCTTATAATTTAAGTTTTTCAGCTTATTGTAATGTTTTCTTAAAAGCCTTATAATGATTTTAAGTTTAATGAAAGATTGAAGTTTTTATGTTTTACCCTGTTTTTTAGTTAAAGTGTTTGAATGTTTAAAACTATTTTATAAGCTCTCAAAAGCTCTTTTTTATAACCTTCTTAAGCTGTTACTTAAGTCTTACAAAACTTTTTCATAGTTTGTAAGGTTTAAGTTTATTTTACCAAAAATAACTCAAAAAGCCTTTTTGGATGATAAGCCGGATTTGGATGGGCTTATGGACACTACTAGCTTATTTTTGATAAGCTAGATCTAGTAGATAAGCTCTTTTAAGCCTATTTGCCCTATTTTGAGCAAGGGTATTTGTAAGTTTTCATTTTAAGTTTTTAGTTTATTTACTATTCAACTGCTTATTGTTGCTTATTGTCTGTTTTTATTTGCTTATTTATGCTTGCCTATGTTAGTTTTATGCTTATTGTCTTTGTTCAATGCTTATATGTCTTTTATTTAAGTTTATATGCAAAACTGTCTTTATTGCCTTAAAACTGCTTATTGATTATTTGCTTATTGTAGTGCTTAAAACTGTTTAATATAGACAAAAATGTACACACATTTAAATGCACGCCTTGTGATAAGGGTTTTACTTATACTCAAGCAATTGACTATGATTAAAGCTTCTTTTCCTTGCAAGCGTTAAATGAATAAAGATATTAATTACCATACTTGATTTCATGAATATGAAATATGGAAATTGAATGTCAAAACTCCTTCTTGAATGATTACCTTTGCGAGGACGTTGTGTAATTAAAAGGGTTTAGGAATCCAACAATTTGATTTTTATTGAAACAAAGAAATCTCCTGAGTACACATTAAAGCTAGTCGAAGCATTCTGTTTTTTCTTTCTTATATCTTATATATTGTCAACATATTGGAAATGATATTTCACCAAAGCTAGATTTTAATCCTTAGTTTGGAATAATATTTCTATCAATAAATATAAGAAATAAAACATGTAACCTTGGAGCATACGTTTACTAAGATAAACATACGCGATTAATAAGTCTAACACAACATGACACATCATTGAGCAAGACTCAAGTTCTATCTCACATGATGAGTTAAACACATGTTTGAAAATGTTTGGTTCATCTAAAGGTTTCATTATGTATGTCATGATATATATTAGACTAAATTGTAACACTTGCATGAATGCAAGATGAACCTACAACCATAGTAACTAAGTGAAAGTCATTAGACTACTATTGAAAGAACATTCTAAAAGGCCTTTAAATGACTAAAGACATGTTCATTGTTTACGGATTTTAATAAGGAGATTAGTGTTGAGCTTATACACCAATGCTTATTTTGATTGAGATATTCTCAATCCTAGTCATAGCAGGATTTTCATCATAAATGATAATACTGTTGACTAGACATGCTTGATTGAAAGTATTGTTGCACTATTCATTAAAGAATACGAATACTTTACAGTTTAGGAAGCTGTTAAGAAGACTGTCACATATAGGTGGTTTTGCTTGCTTCAAATAACCTATGTAATTTGTTATGGCAATGCTATTATTATTGTATTAGCACTTGAACGCACAGATACAAAATGACAATCATCGTATTATTCAAAACCTTCATTGCTTGTTTTTTTTAAAGAAGTATTCTCAAAGGTCAATCAGATGACAACTAAGTTGGTAATTTTTACAAAGTTAATGTCTTGTACCAAACTTGTTTATCATGCTAGGAACATTGAAGTTTGACCTGCTAGTAGTCTAATGTATATCTGTTTTTAGTATTTAGATAATGGAACGTCAAGCAGTTGTATTAAACAATGAATTGATATACCTGGTGTGATCGTCTTCATTTATACAATTGTGTTCTATATTAGCATGTTTAATTCTATGAATAATTTATTTATTCTAAATCGTCCATTGTCAGTTAATGATACTGGAGCATCATTGAATTAAGGCAAATGTGAGTGTTTTGGTCATATTCATATCGTATGAATATTAAAGGATGATACCGCTAGGGATGGCAACGGGTTGGGTTTGGGTCGGGTTTTAGTGAACCCATACCCGCATCCGTTTATAATTTCCAAACCAGTATCCGTCCCAATACCCGATGGATACCCGGTTAGTATTATCTATCGGTTTCTCAGGTTTACCCGCGGGTTTTGGTTATCTGCAATTGAATATTCGTTAGACATGAACAATGTAAGAAAAATATGATTTCGTTAATAGATAGTGTATAACACCCCGTGTTTTAGGTTCATTGACGACGTCATATAATTCACTATTTATTTTTAGTCTTGTACGCGTTTGCTTTTAATTCTAATCAGTAAGTTAAATCGCATAAGCTAAAAATCATCATTCAATGTAAGCAGGCATCAAACAATTAAATGTTTACGTCAAGCAAGTGTTAGATAATTATTTGTAGGATAATTATTAACTTTGCACATTTTATTTTTATTGGTTACGTAAAGTGTTTACGTTTCGCGATAAAATACGTTTAGGCATACCCGGAACCACCAAAACTTTTCTACGCTTCAACAAATTATACCCAATACCTAGAGTTTTGTAAAACTTCACCCATATTACTCACCTTAGCTAAAATTTTCATGAAGGAAATAACCAATACATACAATGTTACAAGTATTCACCTTTACATAATAATCTACAACTTGTAACTTTCAAATAATGCAAGATATTTTGCAATATATCAAAAACCAATTTGTACTTCCTCCTTCCCTTAAACATTTGGTGCACAAATAAGTACCAAGGGGACAATAAGCACACAAACTAGCAACTTGATATATGAACAAATCTAGCTCATTTAAAACTTAAGACTTTCAACAAGTCTTGACCAAGACTTTCCTTAGAAATTCCCATCATGTCTTAGACTTCTTATGGTACTTTTAACTAGTCTTGGTGATATATAAGGCATACACTAGTAGAAAGAACACACACTTCCTTTTACTTAATAAAAACAACACATATTCTCTCTTGGTTGATCTCCAACACACGACCAAACCCTAATACCACCAAATAATTCATACAATCTTATTTACAACACATACAAGCATTCCTACATCATTTCTAAGATAGCCTAAGGTGTTTAGAAGGTTTGGTTTGGAGTTTACAAGTGTTAAAGCAAGAAGGTTCAATATTAGGGTTTTCTTTGGATTAGGGTTTTCTTTGGATTAGGGTTTTCTAAGACTTGGAAGCTAGGGTTTGTTTTCTAAACAAGGTTTTAGACATTTTTGTTCATCATCCTACATCATATTAAGGTTATCTAAAAACCTTAATCTTTTTACTTTCTTGATTTTATGCATATATGATGTTTATATAGTTAATCACCATCTAGGAAACTTATCTACATGAAAAATAGATTTTTACTTGTAATCATGGTATAATATACTTTTACATATGTTATATGGATGTAAATATCATGTTATACTGGAAGTATAAGTATTGTACAAGTGTGGTTTATGTATAAAAGTGTGTATAAACAAGTTACCTAAAAAGTGTATATATAAAAGTTCATGAACAAATAGGTATGTAGACATATGGCTCTTGTGATTCCTGGACAAATCATAGACTAAGGACCCTAAGATGTAAGACATGTGATATAAGTTGTTGTAATGGACTTGTAACAAGGTTGTTAAACTAAAAAGTTACAAAATCAAGTTTAAACATGTTTTTAGCAAAAACATCAAAGTGGTCTGATCAAATTCGAAATATAACTTATTCATTTTATGTTTTTATAAAATACTACATGTCATGAGGATTCCAACCATATAAGGAACTTAAAATCCGCTTTATAACGAAGGAGATACGGCATTTACAAGATATACGATAATAAACGCGTTTATAAAAGAAATTTTATAAAAACAAATTACAAACCACTTCTGATATATACAAATGGTTATTTTTCTCAGATAGTACATATTTTTAGGATTCCAAAATATTAAGAATCATAATTTTTTGATCAATAATGAAGGAATTATGAATTTCGCAAGTTTACGATAAATAAAATTTATAAAAATAATTTTATAAACTATGAACAGTAAAAATCACTATTTATCTCAGATACATATTTTTGTAAAATATCATATTCTGATAGAACTTTTAATTACGAAGACATGCTCGAAAGAATCACTAAAATCGAAGCTAAAACGAATAAAATACGACATTTACGGGTTTACGACGACTAATTTTATAAAAGTCCATGAACAATGAAAGTACTGTTAATCAGAGGGTTAGAATTATAAAAATATCATATTTTGATACATCGTCTTAATACGAAATCGTGGACGTAAAGAACGTATAAAACTGGCTTAAAACGAGAAAGTTGCGTCGTTTTTACTAACGTGATATTTATAAACGTTTTTACTTTATAAATATGATTTCACAAATGCAATTAGATGGTGATGTAGCTATATAGAATTGTATATGACATTAGTTAATCAAAGTGATTAGTACTTATACAACCTATATTTAATTAGGTTGCATTCGGTCATTACCATGACGCATTTTCTGTTATACTTGAATTATTCATTCACACAAAGTGTGTTTATAGCCCCATGTTTTACTGTTTTACAATATACTTTACAACTTTTGGGGTGAAAATATGCTTGTTACTAATCTCATTTACATGATTGGTTTGAATTCATTACATGTGCATTTGCATTCGTTTTACAAACTGGTCTGTGATTCGCATGAAACGTGCTCGTCGAGTAATAGTATATATAAGTGTCCCGTAGGATGTGAAAAATGCTTGAGGACAAACAATAATCAATCTTTCCGTAGTCGAAGTCCCAACGAGGTTTGAATTAAACAAATCGCGATTATGTTTTTGAAGAATAATGCTTGATTGTCTTTTAAGGCTTTTGGTTTTAAAAACTACTCTTTAATACTAAGAAAATTATACTAAAATTAATACTAAAAATTATACTAAAACAATTAAGCTACGAAAATTATGCTAAAATGATCTAAAAGATTATTAAGATGCAAATGCTTGCTAAGTGATGTGAAAAGTTCATTAAGTGTGAATTAAGGTTCATTAACGAATCAATTTCCTTAGAAAAGATAATTATCTCACAACGTTGGCTTATTTTGACAAAAATCTCTTAAAAAGATATTAATTACTAGATGTGTAGTTTAACTATTTTTTCCGGATTTTGCCCTTAAAAATATTTAAACCACAAATCTAAATAATCCAAAATTATTAATCAATTAAACCTTTTTCAAATCCACACTTAAATCTCAATTCACAATTTCACTCAACAAGCACTAATTAAACTACTCGCTACTCATAATGATCAAATAAGCAAAGCAAAACATATTTAATCTAAGCTATACTAATGTATTGAAAAAGGATAGAAAATAAAACCGAATTGAAGAGCCGCAATTAAACGAATACCACCCGATTTATTTAGCTAAAGCAAATAATCAAATGAGGTCTAGCTAAATAAACTCTTAAGCTCCACGCCTCGTGAGTTGACCGGTACCAAAAAGTCAAACAACATTAAACTGTTAACAGTAACTAAATTTTAACAATTCACAATTTGCTATTTAACAATCTGATCTCATAAGACACTAGCCCAAATTCAATTTTCACATACGGTCCAGACAAAAACGAAATTCTAATTTCAATACTATAAGCCAAACGTAAGCCCAATCCACAATCCAAACACTGGCCCAATTCAAACCTAGTTACCGATGGCCCAATCTAATACACAAAAGGCCCAAAATCAATTCTAAAAGCCAAACGCAACAGAGAGTGCTTATTTACGAAAAGCTTTTTAGCAAACAAATTTAATCACAAGATAAGCTAATATGATAAGCCACGAGCACATAGTCATACGAGATAAGCAATCCTAAAAATGAGATAAGCAATAGAACTAGATACCACGACAAATAAGTTAAACGATTTTTAAACTAGTACGAGTTTTAAGCTAAAACTTTTTAATAAGCTAAATCCTAAACGAATTAAGCACTAGACAGATCGAATAAGCAAACAAGATTTTAGCAACTAACATAAGAACAACGAGATAAGCTCCTTAAACTACAAACCTTAATAATAAGCTAAACGAATTCGAGATCTACAACTTAAACGACTAAATAAGCAGAATACCAAACTAGAAAAGCTCAAAACTAATCAATAAGCCACGGAAAATAGCAACAAGGGTTTAGAATGAGCTATAAGCACATTAACGTCTCAAATATCAACACGAATTAGCAAATAAGCTCACAAAAGATCAATCTAGCAATATAAGCCCACTTTTAACCAAATAAGCTGATTAGAAGCTTATCTTAACAGAAAATATGAGCTCCTAATAAGACTAAAATGATATAAGCACAATAATAAGCTATATTCGAGCTTATTCTAGCTTATTAATTCAAAAAGTACTTAAAACGATTGAGAATGAATCGAATTAGCTTGGATAGCTTATAGGAGTCATTATCTAAGCCTTTAAGAACTTTTGATAATAATAAGCTGCGAAAATAAGCATGAAAAATCAGCTTATAGAATAAGCTAACACATAAAGAAAAGGAAACGAACGATTAAGCACTCAATAAGCAAACCAAGATCTTCAACAAACTTTAAACCATTTTCATTACATCATCTTAATAAGCTTGTGAAATAAGTTGAGTACAATAAGCAGGAAATCTGAAATAAGCTAATACAAAACTAAAATAAGCTAAAACTTAAAACTAAAAATAAGAAAACTAAAAGCCTAGGTGATGAAAAATAAGGGGGGATGAGTTGTATTTATAGGGCAAGGAGGGGCATATTTGTAACTTTGGCCCAATGATTAGGTGCTTGATTGGCCAATCATTGGTCACCTATCATTAGCACACGGATTCCCATCCTCGTACAAATGATCCATCCGGTCCTTGATTGCCACGTGCCCTTTTCTATTGCTTAAATCCAATGCAACTATTACACGCCGTATGATCATTAAGTGAATGCAATTTGAAATTGATATATAACCATCGCCATGTGCCAGAACCTTATTAGCCATTCCAAAGTAT
This sequence comes from Tanacetum coccineum, assembly GCA_026074375.1. Classification (NCBI taxonomy): domain Eukaryota; kingdom Viridiplantae; phylum Streptophyta; class Magnoliopsida; order Asterales; family Asteraceae; genus Tanacetum; species Tanacetum coccineum. The sequence continues at coordinate 32,743 of BQNB010020436.1, read as the reverse complement.
AGTGGGAGCTCACGTGGGCACAATTGAATTAATTTCAGTAGCACGTGACCTCTTCATTGCTTCATCTCAATTACATTTCATTTGAAACAAAATTTGAAAGAGTTGATGTTTATTTTTTTCCAAAGCCACGTGTCCTCGTTCTATTCACCCCTAAAAATTAAGTGGAAAGTCACTTAATTCATGATGAATTATTTATCAAGCACATGCCCTGACTTCACTTTCTCATCACAAATAAGATTTATAATTCATTTGGGCTTTTATTGTTGGGCTTAGTAAACAATGGGCTGGTCCGACCCATAAAATGGGTTACGGGCTGGCCCAGTAAGATCTGAGGGCACCGTTGGACTCGTTTTTCCGTGCTCTTTCCAATGGCATGCTCGGGGACTTTTTACGACTTTGTCTTGATTTTGAATAATAAGCACTCTTGATCGCGACAAACCTGTAAATACCCTTTTTTGCTCCGTTTTCAATCATTTTTACCTGCAAGACATAAAAATACCAAACAAACATATTTGCAAGATAATTATCCATATTTTAGCATTTCTAGTCTGATTAATAGTGTTTTACGAGGTAAAAAGGATGTGTGTTTTAGCACACATCAATCTGCATACTCAATTACTTATTTTAGGACGAAATACATTGCTTGTTTCACTTATTTTTTAAAATAAGGACATCACTTTACTTTTACTCAAATGATTATGGATTAGCTTAAGTGGATTGAACTGTGAATTACCTGAAGGGTGAGTGCGAATGTTATAAAATAGATCTATTCGGGTGTGACAGCCCCGTTCGGGTGATTAGCTATCACTGGTGTCGAAACTAATGAGCCAACGAACGTTATAGCATGTCGAAGCATGGAAAGAATATGAACATGAACAATTACAGTGCCTTAAGGTCATTGACAACGTCATATAATTCACTATTTATTTTTAGTTTTGTACGCATTTGCTTTTAATTCTAATCAGTAAGTTAAATCGCGTAAGCTAAAAATGATCATTCAACGTAAGCGGGCATCAAACAATTAAATGTTTACATTAAACAAGTGTTAGATAATTATTTGGAGGATAATTATCAACTTTACACATTTTATTTTTATTGGTTACGTAAAGTGTTTACACTTCGCGATAAAATACGTTTGGCATACTCGGAACCACCAAAACTTTTCTACGCTTCAACAAATACCCATTATTATACCCAATACCCAAAGTTTTGTAAAACTTCACCCATATTACTCACCTTAGCCGAATTTTTCATGAAGGAAATAACCAATACATACAATGTTACAAGTATTCACCTTTACATAATAACCTACAACTTGTAACTTTCAAATAATGCAAGATATTTTGCAATATGTCAAAAACCAATTTGTACTCCCTTCTTCCCCTAAAAATTCGGTGCACAAATAAGTCCCAAGGGGACAATAAGCACACAAACTAGCAACTTGATATATGTACAACTCTAGCTCATTTAAACCTTAAGACTTTGAACAAGTCTTGACCAAGACTTTCCCTAGAAATCCTCATCATGTCTTGGAATTCTTATGGCACTTTTGACTAGTCTTGGTGATATATAAGGCATACACTAGTAGAAAGAACACACACACTTCCTTTTACTTAAGAAAAACAACACATATTCTCTCTTGATTGCTCTCCAACCCACGACCAAGCCCCAATACCACCAAATAATTCATACAATCTTATTTACAACACATACAAGCATTCCAACATCATTTCTAAGATAGGCTAAGGTGTTTAAAAGGTTTGGTTTGGAGTTTACAAGTGTTAAAGCAAGAAGGTTCAATATTAGCGTTTTCTTTGGATTAGGGTTCTCTAAGACTTAGAATCTAGGGTTTGTTTGCTAAACAAGGGTTTAAACATTATTGTTCATCATCCTACATCATATTAAGGTTATCTAAAAACCTTAATCTCTTCACTTTCATGATTTTATGCATATATGATGTTTATATAGTTAATCACCATCTAAGAAACTTATCTACATGAAAAATAGATTTTTACTTGTAATCATGGTATAATATACTTTTACATATGTTATATGGATGTAAATATCATGTTATAATGGAAGTATAAGTATTGTACAAATGTGGGTTATGTATAAAAAGTGTGTATAAACAAGTTATCTAAAAAGTGTATATATAAAAGTTCGTGAACAAATAGGTATGTAGACATATGGATCTTGTGATTCTTGGATAATATTTGGACAATCATGGACTAAGAACTCTAAGAATGTAATACATGTGATATAAGTTGTTGTAATGGACTTGTAACAAGGTTGTTAAACTAAAAAGTTACAAAATCAAGTTTAAACATGTTTTTAGCAAAAACATCAAAGTGGTCTGATCAAATTCGAAATATAACTTATTTATTTTATATTTTTTATAAAATACTACATGTCATGAGGATTCCAACCATAAAAGGAACTTAAAAATTTGCTTCATAACGAAGGAGATGCGGCAATTACAAAATATACGATAATAAACGCGTTTATAAAAGAAATTTTATAAAAACAAATTACAAACCACTTCTGATATATACAAATGGTTATTTTTCTCAGATAGTACATATTTTTAGGATTCCAAAACATTAAGAATCATAATTTATTGATCAATAACGAAGGAATTATGAATTTCGCAAGTTTACGATAAATAAAGTTTATAAAAATAATTTTATAAACTATGAACAGTAAAAATAACTATTCATCTCAGATACATATTTTTGAAAAATATCATATTTTGATAGAACTTTTAATTACGAAGACGTGCTAGAAAGAATCACTAAAATCGGAGCTAAAACGAATAAAATACGACATTTACGGGTTTACGACGACTAATTTTATAAAAGTCCATGAACAGTAAAAAGTACTGTTCATAAGAGGGTTAGAAATATAAAAATGTCATATTTTGATACATCGGCTTAATACGAAAGCGTGGACGTAAAAAACATGCAAAACGGGCTTAAAACAAGAAAGTTATGTCGTTTTTACTAACTTGATATTTATAAACGTTTTTACTTTATAAATATGATTTCACAGATGCAATTAGATGGTGATGTAGCTATATAGAATTATATATGACATTAGTTAATCAAAGTGCTTAGTACTTATACGACCTATATTTAATTAGGTTGCATTCGGTCATTACCGTGACACATTTTCTGTTATACTTGGATTATTCATTCACACAAGGTGAGTTTATAGCCCCATGTTACTGTTTTACAATATACTTTACAACTTTTGGGGTGAGAACATGCTTGTTACTAATCTCATTTACATGATTGGTTTGAGATCATTACATGTGCATTTACATTCGTTTTACAAACTGGTCTGCATACTCAATTACTTATTTTGGGACGAAATACATTGCTTGTTTCACTTATTTTTAAAAACAAGGGCATTACTTTACTTTTACTCAAATGATTATGGATTAGCTTAAGCGGATTGAACTATGAATTACCTAGACGGTGAGCGCAAATGTTATAAAATAGATCTATTCGGGTGTGACAGCCCCGTTCGGGTGATTAGCTATCACTGGTGTCGAAACTACCGAGCCAACAAATGTTATAGCATGTCGGAGCTTGGCAAGATTATGAACATGAACAATTATGGTGCCTTGAATAAAGTGGCATATATATGAGTCTACGTAACAGCTTCATGAACTTAGAGTAATCGTAATCATTGTTTTATACACACATGAATATTTACGTTGCCTTGAATAAAGTGGTAATACATACTTTGAACAATGGTGGTCCAACCATACATAAATTTTATGACTATTTGGAGATTGAAATGGTCATGCATATTTTACAACTCTTTGAATTACAACACTCATACATACGATTTGGTGACTATTTGGAGATTTAAATGGTCATGCATACTTTACCATTCTTTGATTTCCAACATTCATACATACATTTTTGAGGAACATACAAGGATTTGAAACGGTCATACATACTTTACAAAACTTTGGTTCAACATTTATACTTACAAAAACTATGAACTCACCAACTTTATGTTGACACTTTTTAAGCATGTTTTTCTCAGGTGAATTAGATGCTTGGCTTACTTGATGTGCATTGAAGTCTAACAATACAATATTTCTTTTCAAATGACGCAGTTAGAGGTCGTTCTCTCATGACTTGAGCAATGGTATTATGAAGTAACGCTTCCGAAAACATATTCCGCTGCGACCTATTTTTTGGGGTGTTACACAGTGTAAAAATATGCCTAAGTATGAAGTGCGAAAATGATCAAATGATCAATACACAGTTACACTCTCATTACTATTGTAATGATTTCAAGTTAAATAATTATGTATACAAGTTCAATGGATAATTAGATGATTAAATAAACAAACAGTTAATGCATTAAAGATAAAATAAAAAAGATAAAAGAAGAACCTTGAGACATAAACTCCGAAGATAAAAGAACTAATACGAGAATTGAAGAGTCAGGCGTGACTAATTGTTTGTAATTACCAAGATATTGTTGATAAAAATAACTTTTAAACTACGAGTAGTCAAATATTTTGTACAAGGCTAGGAGCCCAAATTGGCCTTATATAGAAATGGCAATAAAATCAGGTACGAATTCAGGTAAACGGGCACGGATAAGGGTAAACAAGACGGGTATTACCAGAACCCGCAACCGAACCCGTACCCGAGAAAAAAAGAAGATTTCTACCCGAACCCGTATCCAAACCCGTCCCCGAACCCGACCCAACCAGTTTGGGTTTTGGTTTTCCTTATCGGTTTCGGGTGCTTTTGCCATCCTTAGATACCGCCAAACTCATATGTTGTTCATAGGATGAATATTAGACTGACCCAACCTACGAGTATTCACTACATGGATCGGCGTCAATAGTGAATCTCGCAAGTGGTTATATCTCTCATCCTCAGACTTGAGATGCAAGTAGGTTTTGTGTGTGTGGAATGTCAATCTTAGATATGGTTCAACGCTGACCTGTTGAAGGCTGCTATAAAGGCCATTTTCAGGAGGGATGTGAAACACATAACGGACACGTGCAGTCAAAATAGGATTTGTTACTCCACATGTTATGGAGAAAGATACTACTGGGCCCCTCGATGATTTGAACAGATGTATGTGTGGCCGCACCCAAATGTAATTAAGATAATACTTGATTAATTTGGTAATCTAGTTCAATGTCTATATCGAGAAACAGAATGTTAAACATTAGAATGACTTATGATCCGTGTCTTATGTTTAACAAAGTGTCTGTAACAAAAGGATGATTGATATCTAAACCATTTAAAATAATATGTTTAAGAAACTATCCTCATATGTTTCTGAGGGCATTGGCGTGTTGCTAGACGCTAACATTTGCTTGTATTATTACTTGATTATTATGACGTGGGTAAGTGGGAGCTGTTAGAGTATGCTCATGTCATAATAAATAATATACGGCTGGAAACATGTGAGCCTATAGGGTCACACACATATACACTGAGGTGCCACTGTATATATCATGTTTATTGTATTCAAGGTATATAAATAAACTACGTAACTCGGGATCAATATTGGGCTTATAATAACTAAGTAATGTACTTAGTTTATTGGATTGAGCAAACAAATAGCAAGCCCATTTAAGCCTACCATATGGCCTGCCTAAGATGTAAAAGAAAAGAGAAGGAAATCTTAAGGGGGTTAATGGTTAATTGGATCATGATAACTACTAATTGATTTAGTCATTATGAGTTACAAATCAATTAACCACTTACTAATTTAATTGGATTTATGATAACTACTAATTGATTTAGTCATTATGAGTTACAAATCAATTAAATACTTACCAAGTTTTTCTCATCTCTCTCTTCCTATAAAAGGGACGGCATAAACATAAACAAAATAAGTGTTTTTTTTGTTTTCTTGATCTATTACTTTGATTCTTGTTCATTCAAAGTATAATCCAATGTTACGGGTTTAAGGACTAGCATCCAAGAGGTATATGGTGAAGTGTAGTGTGGATATTCATAGAGGTGATCTACTTTGGTCACTTGGTTTCTTGGATAGATCGTGTACAAGAGAAGGTTGTTCTTTGATTCTACCTATTACGCTACAAAGGTAATAATTGTTGTTTTTATTTTGATTGATCATATGACTCTATGGATCCGTTGATAGGTGCATGTTCCGCTGCGTTTTATATTTGATTATATGATATTCATTTGATTCAACACCTACACGTGGCACGTGCCACACGTAGCCAACACATAGGTCCGCCCCTGGTAACGGTAGTTGACGCGTAAACCACCCCTGGTGTGATTCGTTACTATATACAGTTATATGATTTAATGTAGTTCAAGTGTGGTTCATTACTGCGCACGGGTCTAACTATAGTTATAGAATTTAATGTTGTTTTTGGTTGGTCTAAAAGTTCTTACGTTTTTGTTGTTTTTGGCTTTTTGATTCTACCAATTAAACTACCAGAGCATTTATGTGTTTCGACGCGATATTGTGTTGTAGCTTAATAGTTCAGCTAATGTATACTTCTTTGATGAAGAAGACAATCAAAAGTTGTATACGTGTTTATTTGTAGGCCTAAGAAAATCCTTTTGCACTTTGACCCCTAGTTTGATGTATAGCTTTAGGGTGTGTTTGTTTCATTAAGATGTTTTGGGTCTGAATCTGACTACCACATCTTACTAGTAAGAGGTGGTCATAATGTCTGAATCTGAATGAAAACATATTGTTTGTTTTTTCAAAATTGTCTTAATGGTTTATTTTTTAGAGTATATATCAAACAATAATAATACGATGAATAAGTAACTTGTATAAACATGAAACAAAACATTTTTATTATATATTTAACACAACAATAAACCATTAAATTAATTATCTTAATACATATTCTAAATTTTAACATAGTAAAAACTATTACACAAACTTTCTTAAAATAATACATAAGTTTAACGTAATGAAGACATTCAAGTAACTTATCTTAAACCAAATAACTCAAGACCTGACTTGCATTATTGGTGTCACAACTCGCAATGTCATCTCGTAAATAAATTATACTGTTGATTGGCTTCACTCCCAATAGGTTGAACAACTTCAACATCACCATCGTTATCATCACGTACATTTTCATTAACATGTATGTCACTTTGATCATATTGAGAGAAAAAATCATCGCTTAAACCCTCCTTTTGTATAAACATGCAATAGCAAAATCTATTTGTTTAACCAAAGAAAATTTAGACATACTCTTCAATATTGGAAAACGTGCTTTTAAGACACCAAATGTACGCTCGATTACGTTTCGAAGAATTTTTCTATAGTCTATATTAGGGGTGCTCACGGTCTGAAAACTGGACCGAACCGACCAAAATCGGACCGGACCAAAACCGACTTTAGCCAAAACACTGGTCAGGTTCAGGCCGGTTTCTCGGTCTGGTCCGGTCTGTGGTCCGTTTTGCTCACCCCTAGTCTATATACATTTGATATTTTGATCCATGCAACCTTATTGGACTTGGGCTCAAAAAGCAAAGTATCTGGATTCAATTTTTACACTATGACCCATGAATTTATTTTTGATTATGTCCATACAATTACAAACCGCCTATATTTATCCTCTTAACCAACACTAATATCCTAAGAATAAACAGAGCAAAAACAATATCTCATCTTCTTCTAGATCTAAACTTTAAATATTCAATCTTTATAACATCAAACCCATCTTTCCTAATCCTTATACAAAGTCCAATTTTTAACAAATCCCACATCATAAAATCACTCAAAATAACAATAAGCTACAAAAAGCACAAACAACCATCATACTTGCAACATGTTGATCATAAACACCTCTATAAACAAGAAATAGCAAAGAAAGAAAAACATCCTTGCAGATGGTTGCGGCTGAAATTGGTGGAAATGATGGCGACAGCTGGAGTGTCGGTCGGAGGTTGACGTCAGTGGCTGGAGGTTAGTGAAGGGTTTTGTTGGTGTGGATAAGTTCAAAGGGTTTGAGGGGTGTAAAAGGATTTTGTATGGTTCAGAGGCAGTAAGACATAATCAACGCCTCTTACTAAGTCAGACCTCCACACGTCTGCCCGTGTCTGACTCGAAAAGAAAAACAAACAGACCAAATATCTAACCTCATCTGACTGGTAAGAGTCAGAGGCCAGTCATACTTTTTCTGTAAAAACAAACAACACCTTAGTCTTAGACTCATATTTAATACTTGAAGAATTTAACTTCAACTTTAAACAATGCATGTAAAATTTAGTTGAAGTACCATTCATAATTTTATCTGTTACGCAATATTTTTTTAAACAATGCATATAAATAGTTTTGACTTTATAAATTTTGTCTAAATAATTTTTAAACTAAAAGATCTATTTTATTAAAAATCAAAAGCAAAAAGGACAATAAAAAAGAAATAGGTGATAGGTTGGCGTATTAAGGGTAAAGTCGAAAAATACCCACGAACTTTCAAAAAAGTCCCGACATCACCAACGAACTAAATTTCGTCCTACCTACACCAACGAACTTTCAAATATTGTTCTAATATCACCCATATCATAAATTTTGACTGACACCGTGACAGTTACCTTCCACGTTGGACCGGTTTTTTTATTTTATTTTATAAATTAATTAAGCACAAGTCAATGCCAGTACACCAATAAAAGTCAAGTGGGTCCCATCTTTTTTTTTTTTTCTCTACAAGATCCGCATCATTCAGATGTTCTTGAGGCAAAATCAAGAAAACAAAAACCCTATTATGGTTTATGTTTCTGTACGTTAATGACGATCCGTCCAAGATTTCGTATAGAGTCTCTTTAATTTTACTTAACAAAGTCCAGGGTACATCTATATATTTGGTTATAATGTTTCCGTTATTGATAGCAGATCAAATGAAAAGTCATGCAAGGACTTCTCCGTTCACATTTTTCTTTTATCATTTGCATCTTCCTAATACACTTTTATACACTTCTTAATCTCTATATACAAATTTACAACAATCAAATATACAAATCCAACACATATCACAACCAAATATCAATGTTCTCTAACACCACCATCCAAACCTACCTTTCTCGATCGGCCACTATCGACTACCACTAAGTCACAACCATCAAAGGAGGCTGACAGCCACGAGCCATGTCGAAAAATTATAGAAAACTACAACTTTGAAATTGATTTAGATTTTCAAAATAGAATAAAAAATACCCAATTTCGGATCTGCTTGTATTTGTGTATGTGAATCACAAGAACCCAAGCGAATTTAAAACCAAATTCTCACTTTTACAATAGACTCAAAATAAAACAGAAGTCCATGTGGTGTTCGGGAAAGTGAAGGTTGTTGTCGGATCTAGTGGTTGCCAAAAAATTGTTGTGGTTAAAAGGTATTTAATCAATGGATCTGGGTTTTGGGGTTTTGGGATTTTGGGTTTATCAAGATGAGAATGAGAAGTGATGAAGATTAAGGAGTTGATTTGAGACGGCGGGTTATGCGAATCGGGGTTGGAATTTCTTGCTAGAGATTGATGATGATGAGAGGGAGGATAGTGGGACTTTAGATTGAAGGAGAGAAGAAGCCATTGTGTGTTAGTGTGTGTTTGAAGGTGTGGTGAATTAGACATGAAGTGAAGTATAAGAGCTGATGGTGAGGAGAGAGAATAATGGGGCGTATAAAGGTCATTTCAATGTCATGGTGGAGTTTATGATCATATTTAGATAAAAAAAATATATAATAAATGACGTGGAAATGCCGGTCATATTGGTCATATTGCCACAAAACAAATAAGTTCGTTGGTGTAGGTAGGACGAAATTTAGTTCGTTGGTGATGTCGGGACATTTTTGAAAGTTCGTGAGTATTTTTCAACTTTTACCCGCATATTAAAGTTCCTTTGTTAGACCCAAGTGCTCATCCTTTAAATTGAAGTGAGTAGACGGAAAAGAGCAGATATCTATTACGAGAATGTGCCGTTATATGATCGTTACTCTACTTTTTTTAAGGAGACAAACTTGAAACAAACATTTCATATAACTTAATAAACCATGAACACCTTTTTAGTTAATTTGAATTTGTCTGATGGCTCTTAACATTTTGTTTTATTTTTTCCAGCCCATAATTGTTCTATAATGTAAGAGCTCTTAACATTTTGTTGTATTTTCAGTCCTTATAATATAAGAGATTTATTGTGTATTAACTAATACGTGTTTGAACCTTCAAGGGTGACTTAGTGACAAAAAGGTTTGTGATTTTCACTTTAAAGTATGCGAGGTTTCTAGTTCAATTCTTACTAGATGCAAATAATTTTTAACACATTGTCGATGGATTTTCTTTTTAATAAATAAAGTGGCAGTGGGATGATTTTGTGATGTTGGGTTCATGTTTGATTAGTGGTGCCTTTTCTTTTGTGTTGTTTGTAAGATTTGGTGATGATCTCCACCACAGATCCGACGTCACCACACAGATCCGTCCATCACAACCACCCACCTGCGTATGAGCTTTTGTTTGATTTTCTTTCAATTTTTTAGGGTTTTGGTGGCCGGTTTGAATTGGATTAGGATTATTTAAGGAGTTTGCGGAGATCTTGAAGATGGTTATTGGATTGTCTTATGGGGTTTAAATATTTTGAATGTGTTTTACACTTTTATATAGCTACCTTTAACGTCGTCTTTATGTATGTTTAGCTTAGTTATTGCAACTTTTAAAACTGGTATTATCTGTGAACTTATTACCATGCTAGCCATTGCACACCTTTCTTCTATTCAGTGCTAGTATTCTGAACGTGTGTAATGCGACCAAATCCTACTTTTATATAATGAAATTAAAGGCTATCATGAAACTTAATCCAATCAGTTTCATTATAGCAGGCATGTTTTTCACGCTTGAGAATTGTTTCACCTTTTTAAAACACATTACTTTATACTGGAGAGAATGATAAAGAAAGGCTGGGCCATGGCTAATCTTGATAGTTTGTTCTCAAAGGGGTTGCGTACTGTTAAATCCATCCCTCCCAAGTGTCGTTTGGGGTTTTCTCGGGTCTTGAAGGGAGCTCTTGATAAGGTGATTCGTAATCCTGATGATATCTCTTGTTGGGTTAGTTTGTTAGCCTTGCCTCTTTGTCTTCTTAAGACTTTCCATCCGAGGAGTAATCTTGAGTGCAAGTCTGCTATTAAGCGCCAACGCCAGGAAAAGAGTATTGTTAATGCCATTCGATCATGGGGGACGCCGAGTGGTAGTTTGCAGCTTTTGAGGGAGACTTTGACTGAGTCCTCCCCTACTTTTCTAGATGATGATGACGATGACCTTGATTTGGGTGACTGGAATATCAAGCAGTGTAAGAGGAAGATTTGTGATGGCCATTACACTGCCGCAGTTAGAGTTCTTTCTTCCTCTGGTGTTGCTCCCTATAACGAGGCTACCCTTGAGGACTTAAAGACTAAGCACCCTTTCCATCCTGCTCCTTACCACATATACCCACTGATCATCATCACCTCATCTCATCTTCGACTGTGGTTTTGGACAGAATCAAGAGTTTTCCTCGTGGTACGTCTTGTGGGCGGGATGGCTTGCGTGCCCAACACCTCATGGATTGTTTGAGTGGAGTCGCTGTTGCTGTTTCTGATGAGTTAATCTCCTCTATCACCCAAGTGGTGAATCTCTTTCTTGCTGGGAACTGTCTCCAGATGTTAGGCGAGTATATTGCCAGTGCTCCTCTCACACCGTTGGTTAAACTAAGTGGTGGTATTTGTCCTATAGTCGTGGGTACTGTATGGAGACGTCTGGTATCTAAGGTTAGTGCTATTATGATTGGCCATTCTTTATATGGTTATTTAGATGATCTTTAGTTCGGTGTTGGGGTGGCAGGTGGAAGTGAATCTATCCTTCATTCCGTGAATCGTTTGATTGAGGCTTATGGAGGTGATGTTGGTCTTTCGATGTTGTTGGTGGATTTCAAGAACGCCTTTAATTTGGTAGATCGAGAGGTTATGTTGCATGAAGTTCGTCTCCGCTACCCTGCTATCTCACGTTGGGTAAAATTCTATTACTCTAACACAGCTAGATTGTATTACGGAGATCACACCTTATGGTCATGCCAAAGAGTGCAACAAGGTGATCCCCTTGGCCCTTTGCTTTTTTCCCTAGTGCTACATCCCCTAATATGTAAGATTAGAGACTCCTTTAGCCTTTCTTTACATGCTTGGTATCTGGAAGATGGTACTATTATTGGTGATACTGTGGTTGTTGGAAAGGTTTTAGAGTTAATTATGGAGGATAGGCCGGGGTGTGGCTTGCATCTTAACGTTGATAAAACTGAAGTTTTTTGGCCAAAGGAAGACCCTCGAAGCAGGCTTACAGGTATTTTTCCACCTAATATTGCTCGACCCTTGCATGGTGTTAAATTACTTGGTGGGCCCGCTAGTGTGGATTTTAATTTTTGTAATGAGCTTGTGATGAAGAGAGTGGCCAAAACCATTGGGCTTATGGATGCTATTGCTAAGATTAATGATCCTCAATGCGAGTTGTTGCTACTTTTCCTCACCTGTACCGTGTATATCTCCAGGCTATAATTTAATACGGCACAGGCCCACTCGTTTTCTTCGAGTCTGCTCAACGTTCTTTTGACGTGGCTCTTCGTTCTTCTCTGAAGCGTATTGTCACTGCTTTTGGACCAGGACTTGGTGATTGACAATGGAGACTTTCCACCGTACCTTTTGCATTTGGGGGGGGGGGGGGCTTGGTGTCTATTCTGCGGGTGATGTTTTAAATTATGCCTTTCTTGCTTCTCGATTACAGTCTGCTGACTTGCAGACTAAGCTCCTTCGACATATTGGTATTGTTTCTCTTGGGCCTACTTTCGATGATGCATTGTCTGTGTTTAATAAATCTATGAAGACTGACCTTTTGAGTAATTCAAGTGAGATCGCTGCCCCCAAACTCATGAAGAAAATGATATATATATATATATATATATATATATATATATATATATATATATTACACGGGTTACTAAAAATGCAGAGTCCACTTTTTCTTTATCCCCTCGACAGATGGCCTTATGGACTTCTCAAAGGGAGGATTATACCTCTGACTGGCTTAGGACGGTCCCTATTTCCGGGTTAGGACAAACTATGAACAATAAGACTTATCGTTGTGTTTTGTGTTATCGGTTAGGGATCCCCTTATTTTCTGGTTCGAAGCCTTGTTCAGCTTGTTCAAAGGTTTTTGCTGGGGATATTTATGAAGACCATGCTGTATCGTGTGCTGGGATTATTGGTATTAAACATCGTCATAACATTGTGCGCGATACCCTTGTCGACATATGTTACCGTTCTGGGATTTCAGCTGGTAAAGAAGTTGATATCGGGTTGGATGGGGGGCGTGACAAACCATTATGTCCAGCAGATATTTTACTTTACTCGTGGGATGGAGGGCTTGATGTGTGTATGGATCTGACTGGATCTTCACCTTTGACGCAAACCGGGATGGTTGATTTCGTACCCGGTCGGGCCGTAATTGATGTTGCACAACGTAAGCGTGGTAAGTATATGGATATGTGTGCGGCTAATGGATATGGAGTTCTCCCATTTTCTTTCTCGTCCTTGGGAGAATTAGAGGCAGATGATGTTACCTTGCTGAAGCGGATCCGGAAGTTCTCCATAACTCAGGATATTGGGGCACATGCGGCTATTCATATTTTTAGATTAGTTTCGCTATTGCTAAAGGAGTGGAGGCTCAGATAGTATCTCGGCTCACCTCTAATTTTTTTGTAAATCCTATGAATTTCTAATAAAGTGATAGATAATAATAATAATAATAATAGTAATGAAGGAAAGGGTATTTTAGTCATTGTGCATTATCATCCGAGGGTATTTTAGTCATTTCAAAACTTTTTAACGAGTCAAACTAACGGTCAACGACAAATGGACCAAAAGTGTTACGGGTCGACTAAAAACGGACTGGATCCGTTACATTTTAAACTATTGGACCAAAACCGTTATACCCGATAAACCACAAAGACCAAAAATGTAGTTAACTCTTAAATATATAGCACCTAGCACTACAAGAGTGACACGTATTAAAGAAAAATTGACATGTATATGTTTCTCTCTCTCTTAGCATTCTTCTTTATATTCATTTTCCTCCATTGATGAGATGACTACGAGCTAATCCCCTTTAAATGACCGAGTTTAATTGTATCACAACCGCGAGAAAGCAGCACCAACAAAAAAGAAACTTACTGACAAAAAGCATCCATCCCTAAAAACATTTGAAAAAAGCTCGAGAAAGTCTCCCAACGAGGCAAAACCCGCCACTTTAAGGAGCGGTGTAGATTAAGAGGTCTACCATAGCGGCGAGTCAGAGAGGTGACGTTGCTTAAGCGGCGATGGATGTTGGTGCCGGAGTTTACTGTTGTCACTTGCCAGCTACTGTCAAGTGGTAGTTGGGTTAACATGGTGGCGCGAAAAGAAAAGAGTGAGGAAAAAAAATAGACATAGGGACCAAACGCGCGAGCTGTAAACGACAAAAAAAATAGAACAACAGACCTTACTATAGTATACTAAGGGTCAGGGACCAAACATGCAACCAACAATAATAATGAAATGACGACTGTGCCCTTCAATAGAAAGGTGACGTGGCGTGGATAACAACGAAGATAATCGTCGTTACGTATAACGGGGCTTCAGGGACCAAACGGGTAAGCACAAGGTCAAAAAGAGACTCCATATGAGAGTCACCGTATCTGAGGACCAAACGGGCAAATAGGGTGGAGTTTGGGGACCAATGCTGTAATTTACCTAAAAATTAATTATCAACTAACTAGTCTTGACAAAGGAAATACTAAAATAATAATAGGTTTATAAAAGTCCACGTGGACATCTCAAGTCCCACACCAATCCATCAAACTTTCAAAACCCAAATAAACAAAACAAATTCCACTAAAACAAAAGGCGCTAAAAATTAACGATAATCATCGCGTGGATAACAACGAAGATAATCGTCGTTACGCATAACGTGGCTTCAGAGACCAAACGGTAAGCACAATGTCACAAAGGACTCATAGATAGTCCCGTTATCTGAGAACCAAACAGGCAAATAGGGTGGAGTTTGGGGACCAACGCTGTAATTTACCTAAAAATTAATTATAACTAACTAGTCTTGACAAAGGAAATACTAAGGGGCCGTTTGGTTCACAGAATATTTTTGAAGAAATTGTAATCTTCAGAAGGAATTGTAATTTGATGTAATTGTAATTCAATTAATTGGAATGTGTTGTAATTGTAATTGATAAAATCTGTGAATTACTCGCAACGTAATGTAATTCAATGTTTTTTACCAAAACTAAAAAAATTAATATAATAAAATTAAAATAATAATAATAATAATAAATAGTAATAATAAATACTGATGATTTAAAATATAAAATACTGAATTATACAAAACTTTTCATCCAACATCCTATGTAATCTGAATTCCATCTCTTAATGTAAATGTAATGACTGAATTACAATTACAACGCAAACCAAACAACCTACGTAATATAATCCGAATTACAATTACAATATTTCTGCCAAACAAACAGGAATGTGATGTAATTCAGATTACAATTACATCACATTACGGCGAACCAAACACCCCCTAATAATAATAACAAGCAAGATTACCGCGCGTTGCTGCGGGGCGCCAATTTTTCGCGCGTTGTTGCGCAACACAAATAATTTTTTTTTCTTTTTTTTGCGGGTTTATTTTTTCGGTCTTTATAACGTTATTTTTTTTCTTGTGCGAATTTATTTTCACGGTCTCATGTTTAATAGTTTGGTTTTTTTTATATATAGGCTTATGTGTTGGGCCTCATGTTTAAAGGTTTTTTTTTTGCTATATGCCTTTTTTTTACTTACCGTACGTCGGTTTTTCATTGCGTCGTTTATTTTTAAAGTTATTAGCTATTTTAGTGTTTTTTTTAATTCAACATTTTTTATAAAAGCGTATGTATGTCAGAAGCACTACAATAGGTGGCTTGTTTTGTTCTCATTTCGAATATCTTTCAGGGGGTGTTTTAAAGTTTATTACATAAAAAAGTCAAATAGTTTAACAACATTCAACGGGTTTTTTTTATATTTTTTCATGTTATTATACTTGCGCCATAAAAGTTGACTAAGTAAAAATGGGGAAAAAAAAACTAAATGGGTCAGCCCAAGGCGGGCCTTAATTTTTTTCCGAATTGATTTTGAACGAATATTGCGTAGCAATGGGCCCGTGCGTTGCAACGGGGTTGACTTGCGTTCGGCTTTTTTTATATTGCCTACTTGTATGTTCCCCATTATTATAATCGTGCTTTAAATCTTGGCTAAATAAAAAAGGAAAAAAAAAAACCCAAATGGGCCAAAAATGAGAGCCCAAATGAACAGTGCGCAATTTGACCAGTGATTATACTTATTTATTGCCGACGAAGATGGGAGAAATAATGATGACATAGCCTCACTTTCTTACCGTCGGATTGAAGCTTCAAGACCATTTAAAATCAACTTTATCCTTATTTGCAACCTATTCCCTAATTTCCAGCTAGGTAATCTTTGAATTGACACACGTTTTTCAATTAATTTGTTTGAAAAATCTAGCAAATTTTAGTTGACGGGTTCAAAATGACTTATCTCTAAATCTTCGTGAATTTCTTAACATAAAACTCGAATTCTATCTTTGAGGAATATAGTATAAAATAGATTATGTCCTCATTTGATGTTGCAATTGACTCTAAATTGATAAGGTGGGCCGCATATTTTGGCTACGGTTTTTACTATAGCCAAAAAGCAGAAGCTAACCTCCCTTTATGTGGATGTAACTCAATGTAACAATCTCAGAAAGCCTGCATCTTCGATAAGTTTAAAGATATGAATCGATCCCGTTTTAGCTTAAATTTAATGAATCCATCAAAGTAACATATTTGAATTAAGTTATCTCTATCTCCTTGGAATTTTTCAAAAAAACACTTGCAAAACATTGTAAAAGAGAATATAATGCATTGTACCCACGCATGATAAATCATATATTTTAGGAATATATGAATATTGAGTTAGAACCTCACCTCACAAAACATTTTGTACTATTGAGTTGGAGCATCATCTCACAAGCATGCACAAGCAACTGGTATCATTTGAATACAACATCATTTAAAAAGGATTATGCTTTGTATAAGTTATCGATCAGTAGATTCCGAAGAAGATATAAATATCTTATCGGGTGTGCACCCAATATCAAGTTTGTTTATTTTTAATATCTTCTTTAATTTCCGATCGTAAATGATGCACGCATACTCTTATAAGCAATAGTTGTTAACTTTCTTACAAGACTACCAAGTCTAGATGTTGTGGGGGGGATATCCAATATTGAAAAACAATCTCTCTTGAAAAAATATTACTATACCCTGTGGACATCTCATCATGAACGACGTACATATATCTATCACATTGTCCGTACATTATAATCACAAACACCTGTTCCCAATATATTGAACATCAAAAGATGACATGCTAATAACTCAATGAAATTTGTGCTATTTTAAAATGAGAAGAAAAATCATGGTTTTGTTCGTATAGTAAATATTTATTTTGAAGTAGATGATCAAAAGCATAACCACTTAATTTCCTTATATATTCTCTCTCAATGCTATTTGTCACGATTGTTCATATTTTCTTCACTTTAACATTGGCGATGTACAAACTGTTAACACAAATAATCTGCCAAAAAAACAGAGTATATATATAAAAAATACAATGCGTGCGCGCCTCATAAAAATATATAAATCTAGCCTTATAAAAAATGTATGTATTGTAAAAAGTTGTATGTAGAGAAAGACAAAATATCTATGTCATATCAATAATTTAAAAGCATCATTACTACAAGAGTAAATTACACCGTTTGTCCTTGTTGGTTATGCGTGCCGAGCGATTTTCAATTCGGACAGACACATCAATTTTCCTTTTTAGGTTGAGTGATTATGTTTTTAATTTGTTGAGGGCCAGTTGAGCCAAAAAAAATGCACCGTCCATCCTTAAGTGAGAAACGTTATCTACCGTTGGTCCCTCATTTTAACGACCCTCCTTAACTATCTCAAGTCATCACACATGAGGATAAATTTTCTTCGTTAATCACACGAGAGTACATTTGATTTTATTTAATATTTATGACATATCATGTAGGGCCCACCTATAACAAGCAATTTCTATCCTTTACGAATCATCACCTACTATCATCTTCAACAAAGTAACCACCAGTCCACCACCATCATCTTCAAAAACAATTCTAATAAATCTTAAAAATCATATGATATTAATCTTTTTTTTACTCATTCTATATTATCACATATTCACCATTATCGTCTCACTTTGAGATTTCAAAATCAACACACATCTTCTTCAAAAATTAACAAATACTAAATCTAAAAATCACAAATCCTAAATCCTTAATCCGAAAATCAAAAGAATAAAAAAGAAAAATCAAACCCACCAAATTTTACCAAACAATTCACGCAACAACCCATCAGAGAGGAATGTTGATTCGGGATAGCCCAGGGGATTTCTGAAATGGGCATAGTCACAAAATCAAAGCCTAAAAGACAGCCATCTAGATAAACAATCGATTTCTGTCCGCCCTCCAGAAAAAAAACGTCTTCAGGTCCCCGGCTCAATCTGCTTCCATTTTTTCCAGGTGAAAATAATAGGATTTTCGGTAAAATCAAGACAAATAGTTATAACATATAGTTTTGTAAGCGACGCTGTGGTTTGGCTCCACGGCGGAGTTTTGAAGATTTATAAGAAATTTTGGATATAAATGAACCAGCTAATTAGCTGAAGGCTAATGTTGTTGGTATTACAGTTGATTGACTAACAGGCGCGAGTACGAAGCTAAACAGAATATCTCCACTCTAGCGTCCTTACGATCATAATGCTTAATCATCTTTTGAAATTATTTTAAGGGTTTCAAGATTTGGTACTTGATAGTGGTTTAAAAAAGATTAAAGGAAAAGGTCGTTGTATAATGATAAAAGGAAATATGTTGAAGAAAATTAAAGGTTATGTTTTTTTTATTGGTTAAAGAAAGATACTACGTTTGAGTGTGCTGATAAGGAATAACACGGAGTATATTTTTGTTTCCCTATTTTTGAAGTAAGAGTGTTGTCTTTTAGCTCTTAATATGCAATTGGAAGGGAATAATAGATTGATGTTTTTTTTGGTTTTTAGAACCGATTATGTCTTAATATATCATTTTTAATTCTGGTTTGTTACGTGAAATGAAGAAATAGAGAAAAATGTATTTGGATTTGTGGTGAGAGTAGTTGATGGTGTTTGTCTTGTGATGGGTGAAGAAGAAGAATAAAAGACCATATGTTTTTTATTTGTTTGTGTTAAAAGGAAAAAAAAATATAGTAAATTTACCATTATACCCTCACATGAGTATCAAATAGAGTGACTTAACGACAGTTAATAAGGGTCGTTAAAGTGAAGGACCAACGGTAGATAACGTTTCTCACTTAAGGACGGATGGTGCATTTTTTTCGGTCAAATGACGAAACTCGTCGGTCAACGCAAACCATAAGGACGAACAATGTAATTTACTCTTACTACAAAGTTCGAATGTTAAAGTTTGTTGTGTATGATTTTATTGGGGTTCATTATTGTTGTTATTTATAATAGTTTATTATTATTATTATCATTGTGCATTTTTTTTAAGTAAGGTTGGTAATTAACATGAGCAGTGTACGATATAGACATATCGGGTTTGGTTATAAATTGCAATAAGAGACGATAGTTCTTCACTTTTTGTATGGTGAGAGTAGAAACAGGTGTACCCATGCGTTGCACGGGTAAACGATTATTTATAACATCTCATCTTATTAAGGATTTTTTTTTTAATTTTAAATGTTATAACAGTTATTAACTTATAAATAATTGTTTACCCGTGCAACACACGGGTATTGTTCTTGTTTTGTGTGTGAGTGAAACGCTGTCGTTTCAAACTTCAAATGATTATATTGATAATAGGTTTATAAAAGTCCACGTGGACATCTCAAGTCCCACACCAAACCATTAAACTTTCAAAACCCAAATAAACAAAACAAATTCCACTAAAACAAAAGGCGCTAAAAATTAACGATAATAATCTTTCAATGCAATTTAGACGCTTATGGCACTCATTGCCCGCAGCTCCTTGACTTACTAGCACCGACGCTTCAAATCAGCGCGACACCATCAATCGCGCACAGACACCAGATTCACGCGGTATCCGGCGATCGTTATCCATGACATTCCGGCGAGACGCGGTGGATTGTGTTGAAGCAACATCAACTTCTTAGAGACAGGATGCTAGCCTATCATGTAATTTGATGGTATTTAAGATAGTACAAAAACGCGTTTTTCTGTTACTATTCCGTCCGATGCTTTGTTTACAATTTGTGTATTTTAATAATTACTTGTCACTAGTTTTTTTTATTGGGATTGTGATAAGTAGTGTCAGTTCGGTAAGGCATACAATTTAGTCGTGGTCAAACTGTCCAATCAAGTGCCTTTGGTGGTTTGTTTTGGCTTATATAGCTGGCTTATGGCTTATTTGCTTTTGGGCTTATGTTTCATAACATCACTCTTTGTGGCTTATTTTGAAACTTTTCGGCTTATATAAGTTAATTTTATTATAATGAACTTATAGAAGTTTGAAAATAAGCCACAAAAACTGAGTTTATGAAACATACGCCCAAAACCAAATAAGCCATAAGCGGGCTATATAAGCCGAAAAGTCTCAAAATAAGCCACAAAGAGTGAGCTTATGAAACATAAGTCGAAAATCAAATAAATCATAAGCCCGCCATATAAGCCGAAACAAACACCAAAATGTAACTTGCCCCAAAATCTATTAGCGCGTAAAAAGCACGGGTAAACGAATGATGTTTTCCCTATCTAGGTTCAGGGAGGGAGAGTATTTGACTGAAATATAAACGGCCCTTTTTGAACCATGGACCTCTTTTGAGGAGGTTATGTATCTCACTGCTAGCCCATTTGGTGGTGGTTAATTATTATTATTTTCCTTTTTAGTGTGTATTATTATAATTTTACTCCTATTCGATACAACAACCCTTAATAATTATATTGTGTGTACGAAATGATCATATTTTTGTGAGTGCAAAATGAAGGGTGCCATGTCACCAAAAGTACACACAATAGGAAGATTAGGCGGTTGGTGTATCTAAAAACCAGATAACTACACATAAGAATTTTGAACTAATTATCCTTAATAGATTCACCATGTCTCGTACTGCCGAAATACTATATTTAGTTAATTTTAGGAGTGTTTTGTTGGGGTTTTAAAACTATTTAACCATAAATCACGAGTACGCAGCGGAAAGATAACACGTATAGAACTTATAATTAACAAGATTGAAGTGTATATTCATATTGCACGAAATGAGAGTGAAAAAAATACGCCGATTTAATAGTAACCCGTTAACACCGACTTGAATATACGCGTATAAAATACCACGCGAAACCACTAGAGAATCAAAGTAGATTCCTCTACTGATCAACACAACACCACAATACGTTCAAGCAAACCACCGAGTATCAAGGACTTATAAAGTATTGTATTCAACCACACGATCACCCTTCGTCTTAATCTATCAACACAAAAACCACAAGGTGTTGTGGATTTGATCGCCAACTCAAACCCTAAGAGGGTGATTTAGTCTTTGTTTCCACAAGGTGAGGAAAAGAAAACCGAAAACACACCAAGGGTTTTGAGGGTTTCGGGTTTGAGCATAGGAACACAATGACAATTTCTAGGTTTTTGTTTCAAGTTATATCTCTACAATGGACACCAAAAGCCTCCTTTTATACTTTCCTAGACTTGGCATGCAAGTAAAACTCAACTCCTCAAGTTTCCTAAATGCGTCCTTGGTGCCTTAGTTCAAGCAAGCCTTTATTCGTGCCGGTCATATATATCGACCCTTTATACTTTTAAATGATTAATTCTCGTTAACATTTAACGATCGTTTGTTAAACACTAATTAATATATTGACGTGTTTAAACATATAGCTTGTTATTCTACATATAAACGTGTGCGTCCCCGTAGGCTCGAAACGTTCGGACATATATTAATTATACATGGACATAATCCAACAGCTCCCACTTGGACATGTATAATAACATAATAACATTGGTAAGCGTCTAGCAACACGCCAATGCTCCTAGAAAAATCCGAGTGTGGTTTCATAAAATCACAGATAAGATGATTTAGGTATTTAGAATCCCTTTGTTTCTGATACCGTGTTAAAAATGGATATGGATCAAAAGTCATTCCATTATTTAACGATTCTGTTTCTCATATATGTAACTAATCAAGATTACCGAAAATCAATGAGATATATCTACATGAGTTTTCGGGTACGGCCATACACACATCTGATTAATTCTACGAGGGGCCTAGTGGCATCATACTTCAACTATTAAAGGAACAAATTCTGTATTGACTACAAGTGTCATGTCACCATGCTTCATAATCACTTCTGAAATAATCCTTTATAACTAAACTACCGTTATTTAGAATAACGATAACTAAGATCAAGAAAGATAATCCACACATGCAAGACCTACTTGTATCTCAAGTCTAAGGATTCAGCAAATAAAATCACTTACAAGATTCACTTAATGACGCTGATCCATAAAGTGATATTCTTGTCAGTTGGGGAAGTCCAATATTCATCTAATGAATATCATGTGAGTTTGGCGGACCCTTCCTATAATATTTAAAATATCACCAATCTCTCACACTTGTCTTAATTCAACAATATTCCCATATTGTTGATCGACAACGGACTAGTTTAGAATAATATTAAAACATTATTCATGGATTAAACATGCAAATATAGGACACAATTTAAAATAAATATAACGAAATACCAACGTATCTTTATCATAAAATAAATTGTCATAACATCCCATATCCAAATACTAAACACAGATCTACATGAAACTACTAGCTAAACGAAGTCCCATGCTCCTAGCATGTTGAGTAAGCTTCTTATTGATAAAGCTTTCGTAAAAGGATCAGCTAGGTTGTCATCGAGTGAACTTAAGAGATTTTTATTGTCGCCCATCTTAATAACACTCGCCGAACATAATGATATTTCCTATGGTAGTGTCTGGCGCCCCTCTGAACCCCCGGTTCGTTAGCGAAATGAAGTCGGCTGAATTATCGCAAAACATTTTAATAGGTTCGTTTATTGTTGGTACTATACCAAGCCCAAATAAACTCTTCCAAAACCAACATCTCCCATCCCTCGAAGCAAACTATGTATTTGAGCTTTCAGACATTGCAATAGTACTTTGCTTGGAGCTTTTCCAGTCCACTGCGCCTCCATTCAAAACGAAGACGTATCATGTCTCAGATTTTGTGTCATCTCTATCTGTCTCAAAACCAGCATCACAGTAGCACTCAACTCTAAGTCCAGCTTCAGGATTTCCCTCATAAACCAAAAACATATGTTTAGTATTTCTTAAATACTTAAGAATGGTTTTCACAGCAGTCCAGTGTGGTTTCATCGGGATTTGTTCGAAAACCATGTTAGATTTTGCTCGGATATTGCATACATCAGTACATTTTGCATACATAAAGGACCCACTGCCGAAGCATAAGAGTACATTTTGCATACGCTTCACCTCTCCGGGTGTTGAAGCACACCTGTTTTTGTTCAACGTCAGTCTGTCTTCTTGCATGGGATGGTAACCACGTTGGAATTAACCATCCTTATCTTTTCACATTTTATACCAGTAAGCACTTGACATAGTCCAATTAATCGCGCTCGATCTTATCTCTATAATTTTGAGTCCAAGAATAAATGCCAGCTTCCCTGGTGTTGTGTAGATGAATCTCCCCTAAATCTTTCATGCAAACAATTTTCCTGATAGCCTTTACACCTTTGTAAACTTGAATTGTGAGATCCCTATGATGATTATGTCATCGACATACAAAAGAGAATGTAAACATTTCTTATCTACCCACTAGCCTTTTGATATACACATTGCTCATCAAGATTTTGAGTTATCCAAACCTTTGGACTTCCTCATCAAATTTTTTATTCCCAGCATCTTGATGCTTGCTTAAGACCAAAAATGGCTCTGAAAGCCTTGCATAGCATTCCTGGGATTTTTAAGGATCAATAAAGTCATCCAGGTTGCTAGGTCTTCAGTCAAGATAACAATTAAGAGATGCATTTGAGATATCCATTTGCCATAGTCTCAAGTCATAGAACCCGCTATAGCGATAGAATCCTAATAGACTCTAATTGTCACTAACGGGAGAACTTTCCATCATAATACAACCCCTTAGGTTTTTGATAAATCCCTTTGCTACAAACGAGCCTTTGTAGTTGTGAACATTGCCATCCATGTCAGTGTCTTTTTTCTTAAAAATCCATTGCTTCCAACATACTTACCATTAGGAGGAAGATCAACCAAGCGCCAGACTTGATTATCTTTCATGGATGCATCGTCCATCTCCGCATATCATATCAATCGAGCCACTTATGAGATTGTCTGACACGCTTAATATTTCGACGTTCATTAAAGATCCCCTAAACAAGCTCCTCAACTTCACATATTAGACATACGCGGTTAGTTAGCTCGATGTGGCCTTCGGAGTCTAACGAACAGTAGCTTCTTCTTCCTCTGAGGTGGTTCTAAACCATCCAACCCCCCTAGGAATTTTGCTAGCGATTTCAGAAGTGATGTATCTTCAACTTGTATTTCGTTCAACTTCTCCCGCCCTCCCACTGACTTCTTGAGACAAAAGATTTTTCTCAAAGAATTCAGCATACCTCGCAACAACTATTTTGTTTTCCGGTGGGAAGTAGAAATAGTAACCCAATTTATTTCTTCGGGTATCCTATAAAGATACACTCTTACCAGATCTTTAGTTGAAGTTTGTCAGCTAACTCTCTTCACAAGAGCGCACAACCCCAACCTTTAGGTTAAGAACAAATGGGAACTTTTCCTAAACCATAGTTGTTCAATATGTGTTCTTATCAACCTTCTTTGGTTGAACCATAATAAAGAATGCGTGCAGCCGACTCAAAGCATAATCCCAAAAGGATAATGTCAAAGTCTGTTAAGATTCATCATTGATCGACTACCATGTCCTAACGAAGTAAACGATTCCTCCATTTCAGACACCCCATTTGTGTTGTGGAGTATAAGGTGGACGTAAGCTCTCGTACAATTCCACAACTTTTAGATAATCTTAAACCTGGCTTATGTATTCTCGCTCCTCGATCTGATCGATCCCTTTTATAATAGTCTTTCCGAGTGATTTCCTATTCCATTCTTAGGGGTGTTGTCTTTTGCTATAAAGCTGATTATTTGCTTATCTCATTTTGAAAACGCAAATAATTGGTTTTGAGTGTTTGTCAAAACAAGTCGAAAAAGTAATTATCTGCGTTTTAAGTGGACCAAAACGCAGTTTTGAAAAAGTGACCTCCTTCTTACTTTTTGAAAACGCACTTTATCTTCCACATACAATTTACTAGTTTACCCATATCTCCTTTATAAACCTCCTTCTTCCTCATAAATCCTCATCAATTTCTTTTCTGAAACTGATAAATCTCTTATGGACGATTGTTGTCCGTTTTTTGTTATCTTTTCTTCCATAACCATTAGTGTCGAAATTGTAATTCGTAAGCGATGATCACCGTTAAAGTTTCAGATCCGGCGACCATCGCAAAAAGCAAGAAAGGTTGTTAGGAGGATGATAACTTACGAAGATGATTAGTATAAAAACACCATCCTGCAAAGGTTTATAATAATGGGAAAAATGGGTTTTTGTGAAACATGTGAAACACGAGAAAGTGTCAAAAAAATAGTAGATAAATTTCAAGCACAGGAAAAATGTTTTGCAAAATTACCATAAGAGATAAATTTGGCCTTTTGTTTTCATTTATAATACAAAAACCTTTTTAAAAATGTGAATTTTAATGATATGTCATGTTTTGGCTTAATTTTTACATACGTAAAACCAATTAATAATCTAGATTTGCCATACACAAAAAATCTTGATATCTAAGTTATACGACTAACAACAATCAAACAACATAATTAAATCCAAACACTATATTTCAAAACCACGTTTTGTAACAACTGATTTTCTGATTATGCGTTTTAAAAACGCATAATCTATTTTGAATAAGCAACCCCAAACACCCCTTTAAACACTTTGAACGTTTCAAAAACCTCATGTTTATGTTTAAGTAAATAAATATAGCCATAGCGACTATAATCATCCGTACATGTCTAAGTGGACCACATCATCAGAAGAATGATAGCCAAAGGTAGTATCATCTCGCCCTTTGATCAGTCGTACGACGTGAAACTATTTCCTGTCAACTTACCCATAAACAATACTACACTAATTGATCAATTAGACTTCATCATCCGTAGACTTTATAAGCCCATCAGTTGCAGCTTTTTCAATACTTATCTGCTATAATAGCAATGGACTGCAGTGCCATAGATAAAGTAGAAAGTCCAAGTGTGGCTTGATCTCGTTTTGTGGCTTAAACTAAAATAATAAATTATCATTTGGCACAGAATTAGACATATCAATTTCATAAATACCATTACTGGGAATAGCATTAAAATAAAGAATATTGTTCCTAGAAACTGAAATTCCATAATCCGTAAAACACTGGACAAATCCATTTTCAACCAAACGAGAAACTGAAACAACACTTCTAGTTATAGAAGGTGCATAATGACAATTGTCTAAACAAATTACTAAGACCATTAGTAAAAACGTATGTCAATAACCTTTCCGATAAGCCTGCACTTGAGCTCGAACTCCATTGCCCACGACAAGTATAGGTCCCTTGTTCAGCTTTCTTTGCTCCTCTAAAGACCTGTTTATTGATGCAAAAGTGAGTACCTGAACAACATGTCACCCAGGATTTTTATGGAAAAAGAAAATAATTTCTATTGTGAATATACCTGAAGAATTGCATGAGCCCAACTGCTTCTTATTCTCATCACTCAGCAAGGTAAACAGGACAATTCATTTTTCAATGACTCACCTCTTTACAGTGGTGGCAGGCGTCATTCTTTGCCGGGTGCTCTTTAGCATTAGGTTTAGGATTCTTAGGCTTAGGGACATAACTTTTATCTTTGCCCTTGCCTTTCCCTTTACCCTTGCCTTTAGTATTTTGCGATTTCTTATTGGCCTTCTGGATTATCTACCACCTTGTATCGTCATAACTTGTGTGTAACAGCCTTTGTAGGTAATACGTTCTCAAGCACTCAATAAACTTTTCTCATACTCAATAAGCAAGCATGTAATTCACCAATTTCTCCCTATGTTATTCATAATTTTAATTTCTCCAAATCCAGCAAAAATATCCACTAGTGAGCATTCAAGATCAAGCCAACACTAAGATCCTGTGGGAGCACATAACCAAGACGTTCCAGTTGTTCAACATATCCCTTCATCTTAAGTACAAAATTTACCAACTGGTTTTCCCTCTTGTTGAACATGGAAAGTTTGGATTAGGTCAAACCTCTCCAGCTTGTTTCTTAAACATAGATATAAGCTCCTGAAAGCATTCTCCTAAGGTGAAGAATTTTCAATATGTCTATGAAGCCCAGGAGACAATACTTCCAAGCATGAACAAGCCACCTCATTAATGACACATTTTACTGCATTCCATTCTGCCAGCTGCAGGAGCAGTGGAATAGGCTGTTCAATGACATACATTTTCTTTTCAACTCTCAAGACCAGATTAAGTTGACGAAACCAGTCATTGAAATTATTTCCAGAAAGTTTTTCTCTTTCAAACATCGACCTTAAAGCCGAATGGTTTAATGTTTTGAACAAGATAGATGTGTTGCCATCACAAAACATTAGTTTAAAAGTTCAAAAATTAGTATTTACGATACTATTACTATCCCTTGAAGAAAATTAACATACCCCTGTTTAAAATCTATAAACAATTAATTTTCTAATGCCTAGGACCCAAACTTGACATCACACATCATATCAGCATGATCTGCTAGGAAGGGTGTATTCAAAGGTTATTGACGATGCAATAATTGCCATCCGTGCAAATATGGGACTACTTTATAACATTAATATACAAGTAAGCAAGTTTCATCCCATCTATGCCACGATCAATAGGGTCTTACCCAAAAATCAATTAAGTCGTCCAAATCAAAACCATGAGATAATATTAATACTAAACGCTCACAAAAAAGTGTATAAATCACCTTGGGATTGCAATCTACATACTCCTCACGAAGTAGTAAGAAAGGAAACTGCAAAGTGTTCTTACAAAATGGACTCAACAATTTATTTAAAATGGTATAATTAGATTACGGTGACAAATATGTACGAAGAAGCATGCATACATCTTCGTATCATAATTTTAATAAAAACTTTACTGAATTAAGTTACTTATTACGGTATCACATATATTCTATACATCTAATGTATAACTAGTGTAACCTTTTTTTTAAAATTACGATCAACACTGTTTTCAAATATAAAAGATTAAAGAAGGGGTCAAAAACGTGTATACTGTAGTGACATTCCATGGTTTTCACGGTAAACTCTTCCATTCGAACGCATAAAGAAGCGGAGAATCAGGTCAGCGCGAACGTATTAAAAACCTGAATTCCTTAGGAATTTGACCACATCCTGCCTAAACGTCTCTTATAGTATTGTATCTAGTGATGAGCCTACTTTCCCATTGAGTCCAATCATCCATTATTTAACCAATCAAAATAAACTTTAATTGTGGAAAACACATTAGAACTATAAAAATCCATAACAAATCTGATTTCATATTAATTAGTCTGTTTTATATTTATTTCGAAAAACCTTATTGTTTTCTCATAAGTCCAATACTTAAAATAAAAACAATATAACATAAAAACTAATTCACATACATTTATTCAAATACATAACCACATAGGCACAGTAAATTAACTATAGGCCCCTTAAGACATGCCTAAAGACTTCCCTAGCTTTTAAATTTCGTTTTGGAAATACGAAAAACAAAACATACATTAAATTAGTTTTCATGTTTTAGGTACTTGATCATCATATATGCCATAATCATTTTAAAATTAACAGGGATTAATATTCATATATCGCCTCCAACGATAAATAGCATTAATCTATAATGGATGCCAAATTAACAAATAATCTAATCATAAACAACCGGAATAACAATTTAACAATTTAAACACATCAAACAACCCAGAAATCGTCTAAATAATTTAATAACCAAATCAATAATGATTGTAACTTATACATAAAGATTGAATCTTTATGCATAAAAACGCCCAAAGGGCATAAAAATTAATCAAGAACCCTAATATTGTCAAAATTTAGTTACTTGTAACTATAAATTCTACACGACCGGCTCGTGATGCCACTATTTGGTTTTTTAGAACTAATAACCATTATATCACGAGTACGCAGAGAAAAGATAACACGTATAGAACTTATAATTAACAAGACTGAGGTGTATACCTTTTGCATGAAACGATACACCGATTTAATAGGTAACCGTTAACACCGTCTTGAATATACGCATATGTATAATACCACGCGTAACCACTAGAATCAAAGTATGATTCCTCTACTTCAACACACACACGATACGTTCAAGCAAACAACAAGGTATGCTAGTACTAGTATTGTATTCACCAAACGATCACCTTTCATCTTGAATCTATCAACACACGAAAACCATAAGGTTTGTGGGATTTGATCGCAACTCAAACCCTAAAAGGGTGTTAGTTCGATTGTTCCACAAGGTGAAAAAGAAAACCGAAAACCACCAATGGTTTTGAGGGTTCGGTTGAGCACAGGAAGCACAAGGACAATTTCTTAGGTTTTTGTTTCAAGTTATATCTCTACAATGACCCAAAAGCCTCCTTTTATATTTTCCTAGACTTGGCATGCAAGTAAAACTCACCTCCTCAAGTTTCCTAGTATGGTCCTTGGTACCTTAGCTTGCAAGGCAAGCATTCGGTACCTTAGCTTGCAAGGCAAGCATTCGGTGCCTCATATCTAGTCCCTTTAACTTTTAAATGATTAATTTTTGTTAACACTAATTAATATATTACTTTAATATATATTCTCGTTATTCTACATATAAACGTGTGCGTCCCCGTAGGCTCGAAACGTTTCCGGACATATATTAATTATACGTGGACATATTCCAACGTAAAGTAGGTTAAACTATGCATTATAGACAATATTAAGATATATTATACATTGTTTTATAACATGTGTTGTTTCTAACTATTTTCTGGATGAAAGATAGAATTGGCTTTTATTAGAGTGGAATAAGTTTCGTTTGCTGTTGCATGTCGTCTTGTCGAGTTTGTGATTATTGAGTGTTATAAAGTAGGTTAAACTATGCATTATAGGCAATATTAAGATATATATATTATACATTGTTTTATAACATGTGATGTTTTTAACTATTTTCTGGATGAAAGATAGAATTGGCTTTTATTAGAGTGGAATAAGTTTCGTTTGCTGTTGCATGTCGTCTTGTCGAGTCTGTGATTATTGTGGTGATTCATTTCTTCTAACTCGAGCACACTCCAGCATGTTGGCTTCTAACTCGAACATGTTGTCTGAGATATTGCTCATACGTAGTAATACTTTTTGGCTGCTGTATCACGTAGTATTAGTTTATTCAATTCATGTTTATTAGAACTCATGGATCTGCACAATTGCACGAACAAGTTGAAATCTGATTTAGAAAAAAGGGTTTTTCGATAATGTGGGGACAGAGGCTGCGTGTCACAGTCTCATTGGCCAGCAATCATTATTATTAATCATTATTAGGCCTCATAATCACATGCTAACCAATCAAACTATGACACACAGCCTTCTGTCCCTATCTTATCATGTGCCCCAGGGGCACATGTTAGAAAAAACCTAGAAAAAATTGTTAATCTCTTGTATTTATTGCAGCAAGAAAACCAATTGGCAAAGTCCCTTCTGTTTCCCATAAAAATATGCGAAGGTTCAAGCAAACAGCTCTCAGGAAGATAAAAAGTTACATACACTTATTTAACCATTCTTTCATAGTTTAAAACTCATTTTATTTCAAGCTCTCTCTCCCATTGTTTACAGTTCACAGTTGCTTCGCAAACGGTTCGTTCCTTTTCTACGTTCTTTAACTAACCAGTTAGTGTTCATGATTTAATTGTTGTGCATGTTTGCTTCTTTCTAAGTTTTGAGACAAATTCTGTAACTGTTTTTTATACCAAAACCAATATATATGTTTTTTTTTCTTTTTAAAAAATAACCAAGCTTTATATCATAAACGAAGCTCTTTAAGTTTTGATCCCAAAAATACGGTTTACATGCATGTTCGATTCAAATTTGTAATCGTTAACGTCTAAACTCACATGAACATCTCTGAGATTTTCCTTTAGATGTGTTTCAGAGTATATCTATCGTAATCCAGCATTGGTTGCTTTTGAACTTCTATTCTCACTATGAGATGTTCACATTATATGAGTTAGTGTAGCATTGACTGTTGGGCATCAATAATAGGTATGGATTGCATCTCTTTATGGTAAAATGGAAACCCATTCATGGGATCATGTTTAAAGAGTTGTTACCATATAAAGGTTTTGTTCTATAATGCTTTTACTTATTTTAATGTGTATGACTGTAAACATGTTTAGAACAAAAATCGTTGCATTTAATCTCTTATTTAACTGTAAATTTCCATCTTCGCTCGCCAAATGAGTGATACGAATTTAGTGGTAATGTTGATTTTTGACACTATGATTTGTATCTTTTTGGTAACAACATATGGACAACCTCTTTCGGATAGTGCAATGTAAAGTTTATTCTGCAATTTTAACCTCTTTATACATGTATGGGTCAAAATGTGTTTTATCGGACTTTAGATGATCAAATCAGTTCCATAAAGAAGTGTAGCAGCCTTGTGACAAGATTTTATGAAAGAATATCTTTCTTTCAAGATAAACCAATAATATTTCACTATGCATTTTAATAGCTTTTGTCACTGAGCCTGGTAACTTTATTTGTAGGATTTTCAGAAGATGTCAAGATATTCGTTCTCAAAGGATGTTCAGGTCCCTGTTTGAGGAATACCATTCAACTTGGACAGGGTACAACACTCCACAATTGCAAATAGTCCTACTTTAAACTTAAGTTTCATCGACTTGCAAAGTCAATTTATTCATTGTCATATATATACTGTAATTATATTTACTAAATTTATTATCAAAACATTAAAAACTTGAATATGTCACAAATTTGTGTCTCCTGACATAATTTGTCTAAAACCTTGATGAACTGCCGCAAATAGCTTACTAAACTAAATCTTTTGACCACAATTAAGTACCTTGTTGAACTGCAGGATCTTCTTGCTGCAAGATCATCAAAACTTTGTAAGTTATTTAAAGAAAATCCTGATGAAGATCTTTCTCATCTTCTTTGTGATATCCCCAACAACGCCTCAAATATTTGAAATTATGGCAAGATTCTGTTATGGTTTCCAAATCACCTTCACACCTGAAAACGTCATTCCCATATCTTGCTTAGCCTGCTATTTGGGTATGACAGATAACCACAGCCCCAACAATTTACTGAGTCAGGCTATATATTTCTTTGAACACAAAGTCGTCACAGGCTGGAATGAATCAGTAAGATGCTTAAAGGCTGTAGAGAA